>PVKE010001663.1:55504-95635 GCA_004027555.1 Craseonycteris thonglongyai | reverse complement strand
CAAAATGCATTGTCTGGGTGGGCGGAGATCACAGTGTCAGGCTGTCAGAATTCTAGGAATTTATGACCTTGGCAAATTCCCAGAATGCATTAAACTATTGCTAGAAAGTTTTGTCTTCTACAATCGCTTCAAAGTCCATGGTACACGGAATTCCACCCCAGACATTGCGAGCGATCGACGATCGACCAAAATTGGCCTCACGATCAACTGGTCGACCGGGATCGACTTGTTGGCCACCCCTAGACCAATCAGATTGTGCAAATCTGGACTTCCCATTCGCACAGAAATGGACAAATCAGGAACTGGGGTGGGAATTTTCTCTATAAAAGCAGACCTCCTCCATTTTGTTCCCATGGAGCACACTTCCAGTTGCCACCAGAGACTGCATTTCTTGGTTTGCAAACTGTTTATCTGAATAACGTTTCTCCTCTTTCTGTTCTCCAGTTTGGGTTTTGTGTTGACGTTGGTGCCAGCGTACTTCTGTTGACAACAGGAACTTCTGCAGTCCAGCTGCAGGCTAAGACTTGCTCATAGCCACCATTCTGCAAGCCTCTGCAATCCACCTGCCTCACTTCTAGGTTCTCATGAGGTGTTCCCAACCTGGAATGCCTTCTTTCCCCTGCCTCATTCCGATGCAAACGCTGATGACACTGGGTCAGTACTTCTGGGCTCTGGTAAGCTCTGTGAACACGTTTGGACTACGTGCTTTCTAATGGCAACAGGCAGCCACTAGAGGATTTAGTAAAGTGTGTGACAGGTTTAGATTTGTGCTGTTGATTTGTGCTCTCTCTGGAGAAAGAGTGAAAAATAAATTGGGTTAAGTTTGACACAATCAGAGAAGGATTGAGAAAAAGGCTAACACATATAGCATGTAAATGAATACATTAATTTTCGCAACTCTATGTGTTCAGTGCATTGCTTTTCATCACCCTCATTTCATAGATGAGGAAACTAAGGTACAGAGCGATTTAAGAGCTTACCGATGGTACCTAGCCAGAAAGTCCTATAATCAGAGTTTGAACTGAGACTTTCCATTTCTAAAGTGATATTCTCTTAACACTTCCAAAGTGAAACTTCCTGCCTCTCCTGAGCATCTTAAGACCGTTCTCTATACTTTTCTCCATGCTCAAAAGTCAGTCCATAATTGTTTTCAAATGGACCAGAAGGGGGCAGGGCAGATTGGACGCAGTGCACCTGTGAGGAGGCTGCTGCAGGTGAGCCACTTGGGGGAGCCCTCGGGATGTCCTGAACTCAGGCAGAGGCCGGAAAAATGCAGAAAAGTGGGCAGATTTGAGAAACATCCAGGATGGAGACCACACAGGGATGGATGGTGAATGAGGTAGGAGGAATAAGGGAGTCGTCGCAGTGTTCAGGCTGGAAGCCTGGGCGCTACTCCCAGCTCTCATTGCCTTGTGCAGGGACCAGTACAGCTGTCTCTTGTACTGTCTAGCTCCCAGGTCTTCACCCTAAATTCTATTCAGCACACCATGGACAGCCTCTCTTTACCAACGAACAACCAACTTGGAATATTTCCAAAACATCTCATTATTACTTTTCTTTTTTTTTTAACAGAAACCTAAATTACCAGGAGACATATGTGTGTGCCAGGCACAGGGCTAAGATTAGACACCACGGATGGAGACATGGATGAAAGTACAAAAATCAAAATCTGTTTCCCAAAGAAAGCTCACTCCATTGATAGACTAGAAGGGTAATAGAAGACATGACTGCCTACTTATGATTTGAAGGGGAAAGAAATTCTGCTTCCAAATAACCCGCTATTGATGCCCCAAACCCACCATTTAAGAGTCCATAGAACCTCTAAACAGATCTCTCTCTCTCTCTCTCTTTTTTTTTTAGGATTTATTTAATTTTTTGAAAGAGAGAAAGCCTAGAGCAGCCTCCATAGTTGTACAGCATTAGTTGTGACATAATTTTATTGGGTGTGGGGCTGTGCAGGGCAGGAACTGAACCAGGGGCCTTCTGCACTGGGAGGTGAGAACCTTCATCGCTGTCCTGGTGGTTACCAGTTGTGCTGTAGCTCAGCATATGAGCTTGCATGGACCAGGGCCAGTTTTCGATACCCAGACCTCACAGTTGCAAAGCAAGCACTCAACTTGTTGAGCTATCCGGGCATCTTTCTAAACAGATCTTGGAGCTCATGTATCTCATGTATACATTCAAACATTCTAATTTTTCATATGAGGAAACTGAGCCCAGAGAATGATTCATTCTTTCTCTCTTATAACAGAAATACTGGAGGGAAAGAGCAGCAATACTCTAAAATTCCTAGGACCTTGGAGTGAATTTCTGAGGGTTTCCAATGTTCCCCAAACAGAAATTCACAGGAAGCTTTGCTTCAGAAGCCACTGAGATGTCACCATAAGAATTCCTTTCTCCATAGTAAATAGCTGGGATAGTGCTTCTGATTCATTCCCAGGTTGCAAAGGGCATTTGTCCTCAGGGACACCACTAATGCTTCTGCTCAACCATTTGGGGGACAATCTGTTAAACATCCAGGGGTGCAGCTATGCTTTTGTCCAAGCAGATGGGCACCAAGTCATTGAATCATAAATATGTAGCATGAGAGACCTCTATCTAGTCCAGCTCACTGCCTTGAAACAGGATTTTATTCTTCTTAATTTTACAAATAAGAGCCTGAATCCCAGAGAGATTTAACCAACTTGCCCAAGGTCCCATCACTAGTAATGAGAACAGTCACTTAAGGCTATTCCCTACTTAGAATCCTAGAGGCATAGAATGCCAGTGCTGAAGTGATCTTATAAATACAGTGACCATATTTTCAGAACCCAAAAATAGGACATTTAGCCTGACAAACACAAGATACCTGCAGGGACAGCGAACTGATTATTTGAGCTGGTACTGCCCCAGAAAAAGGGATTTGTGGCTGTGATTCTTAGTGATCACCCAGTAGTCCAATCTCTCTCATCTTATAGTTGAGGCAACCGAAGCCCAGAGAGGCTGACTCGCAGAGGGAGGTCGTAGGCAGAAATGTTTTCTGTTTTCTCAACTCTGAAGGTTGAGTCAACAGGGTGTGGGTGGGAGAGGGAAAAAAAGGGCCATTGTTCTAGACTGCTTTTCCTTGAGTGGACTGACCACAGTGCCTGCTTTAATCCAGAACGGGTGAGCTGTCCCTTAGACACCAGAGAAGTCACATCAGAAGCCAGATAAATCTCGGGGTCGGGGCAGCTAAGCCAAAAGGAATCTGGAGAATTAAAAGTCGTTTTCCTTCAGTGGAAAGCGAATGATTATTTTATTGTCTAGGGTTTTCTTTCTTTCTTTTTTTTTTTTTCTCTCCCAGAAACAAGACATTAGAATGACAAAAATATAAGCTAATAACCTGTCTGGCTTTCTAAATTCTAGTGTAAATCAAGGGAACCAGTCAAACTGACGAGTATTTAATAAGGATCTGCATAAACCCTGTAATGAGTTAGGCACTATAAATACTTATTAATAAATCTTCAGTTTCCCCAGACCCCTGCTTCGTGCACTGTTTGACCTCATTTTATATTTAGTAAGAGAAAAGGAATCAGCTCAAGGTCTCAGGGCGAGTCCATTTCCAGCCAGTTCCTGTGACTTGGAGACCCCCAACCTCTGGGACGACACTTCTCACATTAAAAAGTACATTGCATGGTGTCCTTTGAAATCTGCAGCTATCCAAAATAGGACTCCAAGCAGCACATGGAGTCCTTCCAACTGTCAGCCTCGCCTCTTCTCTATGCAAATGCAGGACTACTCTGCTGATAGAGAAACTGCTTCCCGGAAAACCAATTTCCTCCTTATTGTCCTACCGGCTGCTGTGAGATACCCTGCTGTGTGCCGTGGGCTCTGGGCCTGCTCATTCCACCAGAGTGAAAATGCGGAAAACATGTTGCTGAGACCGAGATTTAGAAGTCGCATTTGAAGGGGAGTTGTGTTCCTAAGTCCCCAGTTTAGAAGTAGTTTTCCTGATGCTTATTTTCCATCTGTCCAGTTGCTTTGCACTCTCCAAGGCCCTGGAGCTAATGTTCTCAAAGCCTCACTGCCCAGATATACCCGCTATTGTTGGGGCTCAACAATTATTTCATTCAGTCCTTCATTCATCTCCTCTAAATTTGTTTCCAAAGGACCGTAACCTGCCATTCAAACCCACCCTCTATTCTGCTGGCCAAGAGTCAAGACGGGTGGTGAATGGCTGGACTCTACAATATGTTCCCCAACACTGTTCAAATTAGGGCACTTTTCTATGTCCACCATCCACCCCACCCTTCAATCCTGCCTTGGATGAAAGCGAATGACAGTGAACTCGAGAAGAGCTAATAAAAACCTGATCTCCCCGATAGCATCTTCTTTAATTATTCAAAGAAAGGGACAGCCTGTTTAAAAAACCCTTCCTGTTCCAGTTCTTTTGTTAAAGCTCTCTTAGAGTCAGTGACAGGTTGTGCAGCTATGAGTAGTCAGTCAGGGCTGGCGTTGCTGAGGGCGGACTGCAGGAAAGATGCTTTCTGGGTGTAAAAAGAAGGGTGAAGCCAAAGACCTATTGCTCAGAAGAAAGTTCTGCTCACATTTTCTTTGCCAACCAAGAATGTCACCAAAGGCTCCTATATATTTTAAAGAGCAGATAGAAGGCTAAGAGGGCAGTCAAGTCCAGCGTCTATGGGAACCTGCTGGTGTCTGTGAATGTTCTGTACTGAACTTGACCTGTGGAGGCAGGCTTGAGGAGCGGCTCAGCCACTGGCTGGTTGTGTGATCTGGGATGAGTTATTATTTAACTTTTCTAACCTTCAGTTTCTTCATTTGTAAATAGACATCAGGCTAGCTTAGACTCCATTGGACGGATCTGAAGGTGAAATGGGAATGGGGGAAACATGTAAGAGCTTAGGGAGTACCTGACACATAGTAAATACACAGTAAATACTATCTTACAAAGGAATTGGGCAATGGACAAATGGGAGGAAAGTCAATAGAGTGACTAACTATAGGCTGTTCTCACATTGTTTCTGGTGGATATACTGTATTTTGCCATGTATTATGCACACTTTTTTTTTTTTTTCTCAAATCTGTGATGGAAAAATAAGAGTGCACATTATACATGAATAGTACTAATTGTGTATCTATATAAATACATGACATTTCTTGTACCTTGTATCTGTTCTTATGTTTTGTAAGCATTTGTTACATAAGATTTCTTGTGGCATAATATGTTAAAAAATAAATGCTAAAATTCCTTTACAACACAAAAACCAAGTGCCTAAATATAAACAAATAAAAATGTGAATTTAACAATTAAAATGGGGGATGCCAGGATGGCTCAGTGGGTGAGCGCTTGCCTTGCAGCCGCGAGGTCCGGGGTGTGATTCCCAGCCCTGGCCTGTGTTGGCCCATATACTGAACTGCAGTACAACTGTAACCCCTGGGATGCGGTGAGGGTTCTTGCCTCCCAGGATGCGGGAGGCCCCCAGTTCAGTTCCCAACCAACACGGCTCCATGTCCACCTGTGTGGAGTGAAACCATATCACAACTTGTGGTGTGAATCTATGGAGACTGCTCTGGGACCTCCCCTCTTCTCTCTCCCTCACCTTCTCTCAAAAAATAAAATAAATCTTAAAAAAAAAAATGAGAATGAAAGATCTTTTTCCCTGAAAGTTTGTGCCAAAACCGTGGGTGCACATTATCCACGAGAGTGCACGACATTTGGCAAAACACAACATTCCCGCTCTACCCTGGAATATCCATTTGAATTTCCCATACAAATTTAATAAATACGTACTTGGTTAGGATTAGACACTGCATTCAGTGGAACCTCTGAGTGTTTTCATTCGAGGTCACAGAAGGCAATTCAGATGGAAGCTGGACATGGGGAGAGAGAAACAGAAGGTGCAGACAGAACTGTGGGGTCTGCCCACAAGCCTTTGCAGTAAATGTGGGGAGTTCTGAAATCAGTTCCTGTTCTGTTCTTGAAAGAAGTCCTGGGCAGAGGGACTGGAGGAGAGGGCTGGTGGAGATGGTCCAGATGGGGGCATCATTAATAGGAGGGGAAACAAGGAGAAGAAAAGAAACGGAAGTATGCTTGCTGGCCAGTCTGATTCACAGCTGCGTCTTTGAGAGTCAGTCTTCGTCTCTTTCCGAACCCTTGTGTGTACATTAGACGGATGTCAGCAATATTCACTAAAACACCTACCTGGGCAAGGCAGCATCCATGTTTTGTGAAAAATGACAGATGATAAATTTTGTTTAATAACACCTGGACCGAGTTGACCGTGTGCTAGGCCTCATTCTAAAAACGTCCTAAATATTAACTTGGTTAATTTTCAAAACAACTCAATAAGATGGGTTATTTTTTTTTTTATTATTCTGGTTTTACAGTGAAGGAAACTGAAGGCTGATCATAATCGCTGTGTTTTATAAAGTATCTACGATGTGGCAGGGGTTTTGCTGTGTCTTACACATAGTCCTCAGAACCCTATGAAATAAGAGTTGTTATTATTTGTACTTTACAGATAAGGAAACCGAAGTTCCTGGAGCTAGAGTGACTTGCTTGCGGTCACACTGACACTAAGTGGTCTGATACCACCGGAAGGCACCACGTCTCCAAGACATGCTCTCTACCCTCAGGAAGCTGAGGTGACATGTTGAGGAACCCTGCCATAGAAGACAGATACAAGTGCCGTAAAAGCGGAGCCAGTATTTCATAAGTCTTAGCCATCCTTCCCTTTACCACCACCTCATCAGACTGACGCTCCCATTTGCTGTGGGTGGAAATAATCAGACGCAGGAAAACTCAAAGTGAGACCCTCTCCCCGCTCACCCCCCAAAGTGCCCCCCGTCCTGGAGGTACACAACTCTGACATTCCAGTCTCTCACTGCCACATTGTTGACCCTGGTTCCTTCCTCGTCCCTTGTCCCAGCCATTCTGTCCTGACTCTCCAAGTCCATGTGATTAAAAAGAATCGTCTCTGGGAAAGGAAGGGACGGAGGAGGAGGAGAAGGGTGGCTGTAGAGTGAGGGGGGCATGGGGAGTCCAAGCCAGGCAGCGTGAGGACACAGCGGCCGCGTGGCTTCCGAGTTGCTGCAGTTAGGGGCCAGGAAGGACGAGACATGCAAGAACCCGGAGCTGAGAAGTGGCATCCCCTCTCTAATGCTCCTTCCCTACACAGTAGCTAGAAGTGTGGCTGCTTTGAAGCCAGGCCCTTTTGTCTGCTGAGGGAAACTTGGCCTAGCAGGTTAGTAGAGACCGCCCTGACCCCGGGCCTTTGTTACCTACAACAGCCAGAGTGTAACTGACTGTATGTCGCATCTGACCTGCTGTTTATGTTCCCTTCCCCCAATGGAGGGGCTTAGGTAATTCTGGGCGGGCTGGGACAGGAAGCTTCTTCGCCAATGCTTGTGGATGATGAATTCAGATGCTGGGAAAGAAGACAGCGCACAGCAGCAGCAGGTGGGGAGTAAGCAGGGAGTAACCAGTCTGGGACAATTGCCTAGAATAAACACTATTGTCTGCCACAGGCTTTTCGGTGCCAGCCTGGGCCTGCTGAGCTGACCGCGTTTCAAGAGCCAGTAGCTGGACTCCCAGAAGCCAGCAGAGCTCAGTCCTGGGGGAAGAGGCCATAGCAACGAACCTGAAGTTCACCGCACGATGTGAACGTAGAGGGCAGGAGCCTGTGGGAGCCGGAACGGGTCGGGTGATGGGAAGTCAGAGGCAGAGTGGGGTCCAGGAGGAATGAAGTCTGGGGATAGGGCCACGTGACAGTTCATTCTCACCAACGTCTGGCTGCCTGGGGTCATCTCGTGTTGTTCAGTTGAAAAGAACAAGACCTGACCAGAAACCTGGCAGCCTCTCCCTAGATGTGTGGGGCTGACGTGGCCACACACCCACTGCTTTTTCAGGCCCCGGAAGTCACGTGCTGCTTGCAGCCCGTTTGCTGGGCTTGTCCCTGTGATCCCTTCCATTTTTTACCCATCTCCCAAGTGCAATTCTCCTCTATCCTGGGAAACTTGCCTTCTTCTCTTATTATTTCCACTCCTCTGAAACCCAAAGTGTGAAGACAGAAAGATTTCATCACATGAAAATCCACCCTTTGCCCTCATTTTACCCACAGCGATGTAATCCATCTCCTACTTCCTGCAGGAAGGTTTATGGGCTCCTTCTCTCTTTCCCTTCAGATCAAGCTTGCCCAACCGGGGGCCCGGGGGCCGCATGGGGCATGCAACTCAGGACGGATTTGAATGCAGCTCAACACAAATTCACCAACTTTCTTAAAACATTACGAGATTTTTTTTGTGATTTTTTTTTTTTTAGTTCTTCAGCTATCATTAGTGTTAGTGTATTTTATGTGGCCCAAACCAGTTCTTCCAATGTGCTCCAGGGAAGCCAAGAGGTAGGACACCTTTGCTTTAGACACTGAGTGTTGGGAAGCTATTACCTGGATTAAAGGCCCAGTGAAGAGGATGTTGTGGTTACCTAGAAACAGACCTGTAGGAAATGTGCCATTCAGAAAGGAATGGGACTGAATGGTCTCCTGGGAAACCAGCCCCTCCCCATCCCCACCAAGGATATTTTATTCAGGAATGGTAACTCAGATCTCCTCTAACAAAGCCCTCTCTGGACCACAGAGTCAGATGGGAAATCCATGTGCAGTAAAGACAGGAGTTCTCTAAGGGAGGACCAAGGCGATCTAGTTGTATTGTAAGAAAGAGAATGAGAGACAGAGACAGAGGGAAACAGAATGGGAGGGGGTAGAGAGAGAGAAAGAGAGACACTCTGCAGGAGCAAGCATGCATAGCCCAAGCAGAGGAGGGTGGAAGAAAGGGAAGGAGGATGGAGGGAAAGAAAGAGGAAAGGAAGGAGGGAGAGAGGAAGGAAGGAAGGGGAAAGGGAAGAATGCAAAGTAATAAAGCAGTGGTAGGGGCCGTGTCACACGATTATAACTTGCCTCTTTTTTTTAAGGTACAGTTTCCACTGAGAGATGTAGGAACTATTAGTAAATAGGAATTAGGAAAGGGGAACTAAATAGGGCAGAAAAAAGGCACAGGGCAGAGGCTGGGGAGACCTAGTGGAAGTGGTGGGGTTATACTTCCTTTTAATTACTTCCCAGCCAAAGACCAGTTGGCTGGCCTGTATTAGGAAGAGGGTGTGACTTGTTCCGCTGTCCTACAGAGTGTTTCAGCTTCTTTATGCTTCTTCATGTGCTGTGAGGACATTGAGGGAAAAGCAGGCTGAATGATGTTTGTGTTTTCCTTGAAGGCAAGCACCCACCTGCCTAGCCTAATACCCGACATACACGCAATTCAGAAACATTTCTGTTTCGAAGGTTTCCCCCTGCTCCCTGGGCTCCTTTAATTTGGTTTCACAGTAGCCTCTGGTATGACATTTCTTGGCTGATGCTCAAAATCACCACGGGCATGTCCAACCTGAAAGCTAAGTAGCACTTTCCTCATTAAGCCGTTTTGCAGTTTCCCGCCTACCCTGGTAGCATGCTGCCCCTACCCGGCTGGCACTCGGGGGAAAGCAGCTTCAGAGATTTTGCCAGAAGTTCTAGCAGAAGCAGCCTCCCAAAAGCACCTACACGCCGATTGTTGCACCAAAGCATGGCACTAAAAGGAGAAAACGAAATGTGGTGTCTGATGCCCCAAAAGGCGTTTGGAAAAGTTTTCTCTGCCAGAAGTGGGACGTTCCTAGTTGTGAGGGCGTCGAGTTTCCAGTGCAGCTTCAGGAAACATTGTCTGTGGCTTCGTTGAAGGGTCTACTGAATTCCATTGTGCTGATCTTTCCAACCAAGCTGAGCTTACATTTGGCACGCATGAAAAACTGGGAAATGAAGAAACTGCCTTTGCCTCCGATGTCAAAAGCGGCCGATTCCTCAAGGTTCCCTGCTTTGCTGTGGGTACTCGGACAGAGGCCTTAGGAAGGTGACCAGCAGAGAGCACCAGGACTCGGCAGTGGGTAGGACACGATGCCCCCTCAGGTCCGGTGGGAGCAAGGATTCTTAGGGGTGGGAGGACGTTAGGGAGCCTGCTGGGCCTGCTTCTATTTCCATCGGATGAATTCGCAGGCACGCACACGCCTCAGGTCCGCTCTGCACAGGGATGCTGCACTAAAAATAGCTCCGAGCCTTGCCTCTCCTTTCCAATGAGTCGTCCCTGCTCTAGTGCCCTTCCTCCCCCAGACGGAGCCCTGCTGTCTGCCACCCTGGGATGGCATTAGCCCCCCCCCCCCCCGGTGTCTGC
Organism: Craseonycteris thonglongyai; assembly: GCA_004027555.1. Classification (NCBI taxonomy): domain Eukaryota; kingdom Metazoa; phylum Chordata; class Mammalia; order Chiroptera; family Craseonycteridae; genus Craseonycteris; species Craseonycteris thonglongyai. Next base: position 85,408 of record PVKE010001663.1, on the reverse strand, counting down.
TGCTGGTACAGCTGAGCTCTCTCTACCAGGGTGCCCCTGGTTACCTGCCTCCAGGAAGCTGGGAGCACCCGCCCTGACCACATACTAAAAGGACATCGTTGGCTGATTCACGCTTTGTTGTCTCAGACAGCAGGCTGTTCCTGCCTACCACACTCAGGGCAGTTTCCTCTGGATAACTGGCTCCACCCTCACCTCATTCTGGAACCCTCTCAGGACCACCACCTTGCTTCAGTCCTCCCAACCCTTCAATCAGTTCCTTTCTCCCAGCTTTTGACTTGCCACACCTCTCCCTAAATACAAGGCACTAAAGTATGGCTACCTCACTCTGTGTTGGCGACACATGAACATGTTTATAGATTTCAGCTCTTTGGGCTTCTATGTACCAACGACATTGACTTCCCCCCCGACCCTCTTAACACAGTAGAAACAGCAGTTGACTTGGACCTGAGTATCCTGGGAATGAAAATGGGGATAATAATACTTATATTGAAGGGATTTTGTAAGGTTAAAAGAGATCTACTTGGTAGAGCATAGGAGTTTGTCACATATCAGCTGACTCTGAATCCTAGAATGTAAACTCTTTAGCATTCTCCTACTGCATACATGTTTCTATTTCTCCCAGGGCCTGGCTCCTCCAAGGACAGGGACATTTAATAAAGGCCAACTGACATGCCTTGGTTTTTAAGGTATGTTTTGGGATCAGGCATCCTCAGCAAATGGGGAATTTGGGGCATCAACAAATGACAACGACAATGAGATAACACCATCTGATAACTGAGCAGCTGCATCCCTTGGTCCACATAGGTTGGGAGGGAGCCAATAAACTGCTTTAGTGTTGTGATCAGGGCCCCAGCAAGCAAAGTCGCAATGAGCACATTGTGATGATCTTCCTTGTCCCTATAAAGGACCTTTCTCCCACTATTTCCTCTTACTTTTTGGACCTGTTCTTGCTTTCAGCTGAGGTTCAACTAATTAATTCCAATGGAGGTGTTAACCGATAAGGCACGGCTGATAAGGCATTAACTGATAAAGGCTTAAGACCCAGCCTGACTTGTTTCCACCAGCCTGCCTATCACATCAGCAAAGTGGCTCCTGACACATGGAAACCGTTAGTCCCCACGGAAACCCTGTACTTGGGATCAGAGATGAGGGGGAGACAGTGAGATGTGCTGACCACTCCTGAGGCCAGTGATGGTGTGGGAGCGCAGATGTGGAAGAATTGCAGGCAAGATCTTGCCTCCTAACCCTGAGCCTTCAGGTATCTTCTAATCTGCTGTCAGGAGGCCAAACGTCATGGACTCATTCTACTTTCCGTCTCTCAACCTCTCTATCAGCTCACCTCTCAGCAGCTTCTGGAGGGGTAACTTTCAGAAATCCATACAGACCCACCCTTCCTCTCATGTCCTGAGTACCAGACAAGGATACCTGTTCTGAAAGGCTTCCTGGTCTTGCATATAGTTCTCTTTCTTGCCAGCAGGGTCTTTGCATGGCCCTGAGAATGAGCATCCCTTTAAATTGTTTGCCCTAGGTACCTCATTGGTGTCACCCTAATCTCAGCTCTGCAGAGTTGCTAGGTGGGTAGATATACACACACTCCTTATTTTTCAATTACTTTGGGACATTGAACCCATTTCCCATTTTCCCAGAGAACACACCCCAGCAGCACTTGTGGCTGCAGCATTTACCCCGAGGTAGCTCATGGATTATAGTCCGAACCTTACAAGGTTTGCCACGAGCTCAACGTGACTCTGGCTAATGCAATATAAAACCTTAACCTTGTCTGGGGGGTTATTCCTGCTTCTGTCACCACCCAAGAACTGCTTTTTTAAAAACTTAAAATTTATACAAGTCAGGGGATGCCAGGATAGCTCAGCAAGTTGAGCACTTGCCTTGCAACTGTGAGGCCCTGCTGAACTGCAATGCAACTGGTAACCACCAGGATGGAGAAAAAGTTTCTCACCTTCCATGCATGAGGCCTCCCAATTCAGCTCTCACCCTGCATGCCCCCACATCCACCTGCGTGGACTAAAACTATGTCACAGCTAATGATGTACAACTATGGAGACTGCTCTGGGCCCTCCCCCTTCTCTCTCTCACCTTCTCTCAAAAAAAATCAATCTTTTAAAAAATGTATACAAATTATGGATGTTTCTTATGAAAAATTAGAAAATACAAATAAAAAAGTAAAAGTTATATTAGCTAGAAATAAGTACTGTTAATATTTTGATGTCTATACTTCATGTTTGTACATATAAATAAATATATTTTTATATATTGATCTGGAACCTACTTTTTTATTTGACAAAATATCCTATACATTTACCCAAAGCAATATTTATTCTAGAACACAATTTTTAATCATTGCATAGTGTTATTTTATAGCTGTATCATAATCTATATACTGTTGGAGAGTCTACTGCCTTCCTCTGTTGAAATTGCTTCAGTAACATGTCTGCTCCTTTTCTATATATATTATCCTTTACTTCCCCTGCCAGTAATAGACTGACTGTTAAACATCTGCATTCATAGAGTGCCAATGAGACAATCCAGAAGTAATTAAAATAACCATGAAATTCACAAGGTGATATTTTTGGATGGGGAAAAAAGCAAAGTTTTTACAATATATTCATCTAACTGATTATTACTATTGTTTTTATGATTCTTATTTGCTTGGGAAATCTTAATTTTTATTTTCTGAGTCGTAGCAGCTGATTTGGAGGGGACAAAGGAGATGTCAGGATGAGTAGCAGGAGGCAGCTGTTTTAGTTAGGATTCGGTGTGGCTGCAAGAAACAAAACTAACAACAAACTTAAACTCACAGTCGCTCAACCAGGCAGAAATTTATTTCACCTTCATCTAAAAGGCTGGAGTTAGGTAGGTACTCCTACTATGGCATTCCATGCAGTATTAAAGACCCAAACTTCTGGTTCTCCTGAGCATCGTTTTTCATTCCCAAGGTTACCTCAAAAGGTCAAATGGTTGCTTTCACTCAAGCTATCACATGTACTTTCCTCGATAGGAGAGAATATGAAGGAAGAAGAAAATGTCACTTTTTAAAAATGCATTTTTAGAAAATTGAACATACCATGGGTGCCTCCTTAGTCACTTGACCGCCTAAAGAGAGGCTGGGAAATGTAGTCATATGTTAGTGTCCACGTGCCCAGATAGAAATTGAGTAGCATAGAAGAATGGATGTCGGGAACAACCAGATATCTCTGCTTTAAGAATCAGCAGGTGACTAATAATGCCAAAAATTTTCAAAGGTGAATAATCCAATTATAGGTAGTTCATTGAATATAACTACACAAGCTATTTCAGTCCCTCATGGAGGAGAATCTAATAAAAGGAAGATACAACTGACAACAATAAAATGTAATCAAATTCTCACAATGAACAGCTGGGCTAAGTAAATACACATTCGGTGCTTTAATCCCTCCTGGACTTCTGAAATCAGCATCTCCTTTTAAATGAACATGCGCTAAAAGAGAGAACAACGAATAGCCCCCTGAGCCTCCTTATTAGCACCTGGTTTCCCCAGAATGGTGCTATATAATACAGCAGAGCTGAGAGCTGCAAATTCCATGACACACCTAGGTCTAATTCCCAAGCCCTCAAATAAAGGAAGTGAGAAGAGTAAGATAGATAGATAGATGAAGAAAGCCAGTCTCATCACACCTTTGTACCTTTGCTCTTGTTGCTTCAACTGCCTAGAATTCCTCACTTCTTCAGATGAAGAAATGCTGTTCTTCCTCGTTCTTTAAGGTCCTATTCAAATATATGCTTTTCAAGATATCTGTTTCTTGCCTCTTCAGTTTTGTGGTCCATTTAGTCACCCATTCATCAAATACTGAGTCTGTCACATGCCGGGCACTGTACTAGGCACAGGATGCGAAGACTTACTGGTGAACTGCACAAAGCTGGGCCCTCAAATCATGTATAACACTAACGAGGTTGTTTAGTGTTGCACTTCCTCCCATTGCTGGGCTCTCTCTCTCTCTGTCTAAACAAAGGATAGAGAACTTCTAGAGAGCAGAAAGCTGGTATGTTAATTACCAAGTACTTAACAGAGACCTTATTATGTGTCAGGCACTGTTCTGTTCTAGGTACATTGGGTATATGGCTTCTTTTGGGTCTTATAACAATCCCGTGATTTACATTCTCTTCTGACTTTATTTTACAAATAAGGAACTGAATCATAGAGAGGTTAAGTGACTTGCCCAAGGCCACATAGCTAGTAAATAATAAAGCTAAAATGGGATCCAGGAAGTCTAGCTCTAACATGCATGCTTAACTAATATGCCATGATGTATTATTATTTACTCTACCTGTATTACTAGTATTATTAATAAGATGCCTGGAACGTAGCAGATATTCAACAAACATGTATGGAAAGACTGCTAAAATGGGGATGCCAGGATGGCTCAGCTGGTTGAGCACTCGCCTTGTAGTCCCGGGGTCTGAACTGGGGTGTGGCCCCCAATTCGATTCTCGCTGGGGCGAGCTGTCCATGTGGGTAGTCCCAGGTCTGGCCCCCCGCGAGCGGGGGGCATGCTTTCCATATGGGAAGACTCCCGCCTGGTTCCTGCCCTGCGTGGCTCCCTGCCCACCTTTGTGTATAATAAAACTATGTTGAAAACTGATGATGTACAACTATGGAGACTGCTCTGGGCTCTGGGTCCTCCCCCTTCTCTCTGTCTGTGTCTGTGTCTGTCTTTCTTCCTGTTAAAGATGATAAAATAAATCTTAAAAAAAAAAAAGACTGTCAAGACCTCTAAAATCCTCTAAATTTGTTCCCTGCTCACATACTAAATAATCCTGTAATTTTCTTCAATCTGGAAGAGATCCTGAGGGACCATCTAATAGAGTCCTAAACTTTAGCCAGACTTCAATCTATAGTAGATAGGTGAGACTTCTTGTTCACTAAGTCCTTTAAGATGTCCCACTTTTTTGAGGCTGAGTAGATAATTCACAGGTTTTATGAATAACATGCAGTAGCAGGATAGGTAGAAAATCTAAAAAGTCTCTTCAGAGGGTGGAAAGATAAAGTATTTCCTTTCACAGACAGTAGTGTTGTAGTAAAGACTGTTTTGGCCACATTTCACTTCAATTTTAAGAGGACTTGGACTATATTTGAATTGTAATAGAGAGACCATCATAATGCTTCTCAGACCTCTAATTTTTGTAAACTTGGCTGAAATAATACGCACCCCCCGTAGACGGCTCTAAATTATTTTTTCAGATTATGCTATGGCATGACATTGTTCCCCAAAGATCTGAAAATACAGTGTCAGACTGTTGACCAAAGGCCAGCAAAATCCCCACCATCTGATCCAATGCCAGTGCAGGTCATTAGGCTTTGGCCAGTCCTCTCTTCCCCACGGTGTCAGTTGGCGACATTAGCCTTCACCACCCAGCTTATGCTGCCTGGTAATCACTGAATTGGCAGGACTGCTTTCTCTGGTGAGTAATGGTCAGAAAGGAGCCCTGAGTTAGACTGACACTGAGAATATTGCTGGTAATGAGTTTCCCTCAGCTTAAGTCAACAGCTGCATAATTTTCACTGTAGGGCTGAAGCCGACAGGGAGCAGGACTATACCCATGCGTTTGAGGAATTAACATACTGTACATGGTTTTGACTATTTGCTCGATTCCGACAGTTCATGACATAATGCTTTCTTGTTTAACGGAGGCAGGAATTGAACACAAGTACTGTGAGATTGGTGTAACATTCACAGTGAGCTCCCTCGCCAGCTGATGAGCACAACTGACCTCTATGCTCCAATTGGGCGTCTAATATATGATCTCCTTTCACTTTCTCACAACCTCGTGAGATTCTTCTTCTTATCGCCATTTTACACATGAGAAAAATATATGTTGTAGTGCTATTCACACATTTAAGAATAGCTGGAGACTAAGGATGTGTCCTCTCTCCCAAGGCTTGTTTTGTGGAGAGGCAAGCGAGAGCAAGCTGTAGGTGTGGAGAGGTGAGCTCAGCACATGCCGTTAGCAGCAGTGCATGAAGGCTCCTCACTTGATTGAAGGCCTGATTTCTTCCCTTCATTCCCAATCTGTACTTTTATTCCTTTCCTCCATGAATTCTTGTAAATCATGTAATGTTTTGGGTGTATATGATTTTTTCTCTGTGTGTATGTGTTTTTAATTTCCATAAGTGGCATTGTGCTTACATCTCATTCTCTTCTTTGCTTTTCAAACACAAAACTATGTTTTTAATATTCATCCAAGTCACTAAATGGATATCTAGTTCAATGCTTCAAACTGCAGCATATTATTGCATGGTATGCATTCTTCACATTCTGTTTATCCATTTCCCTAGTTATGGACACTAAGGTGATTTTATATACAAGTGCGTGTGGAATGATAGGTAGAAGATAGATAGATAGATAGATAGATAGATAGATAGATAGATAGATAGATAAGATAGAAAATATACATGGAATTAATGTGTCATTGCACATATGGAAACCTCACTTCCCTGAAGAGTGCCAGATGGTTTTACAGGTGATTGTATCAGTTTACACTCCCAACAGCAATGCATAAATATTCTTGATATTATTCATCCATTAGTTTCAACTATTAACAAAAGAAAGCTGGGGAGAAGTTGGGTGAGTTATGGCCCTTTCGGCTTCCTCCTCCGAGGGATTTATGTCTCCCATTCCCCTATCCTCCCCTATTTTTCATATTCCTTTCAGATGGCTCCAGAGCCTTCTGGAGGAAAACTTCCCTCTGATTCTTCTCCCTGAACTGCCTCCTTTCTTTTTTTTCCAGTTTTCACCTCAACAGAGCACTCTCCTTGTTCTTGGCTCTAAGTATCCAAATTCTTCCTATTTTGTGAGGTCCAATTTAAGACCTCATTCCTCCACGAAGCCCTTTCCAATTATTCTAGCGAACATGTGTCTCTTCTCATTTTGACAATCTCTCATATGGGGGAATTGTTTTATATTCAGTTTAACTCTCTATTAGGTTCCATTTTGTTCTCAAAGAGAGAAATCAGGCAAATGAAACGTGTAATGTGTGGCCAGCTTCATCTTTCCAGGAGGTCACTAGTTTTGGGCCACAACCTTCATTTGACTTCCACTCTCCCAGCCTCTGGGGGAAAATCAAATTCGTAGGCAGTCTTACCTACCACTTCAAATCAGTCTTCTAGAGGGTTATGGAATGCTTTCACTCATACAAGAAATGCATAACAAGCATCACTTCTACCACATATGAGTATGTATCCAAGCTGTCTTGTACAATTCGTCTCTCACTAGTTATACATAGCTTTATTGACTCAGAGTTTGAGACGTTAAAAAGTATGAGGCAGTACCCAGGTCCATCTGTGGAACCCCCAGTGGGTGCTGTCATCAGTGATTTCAACAGTCCCTGCTCGTTCCCTGAACAACCAAGGTTCCCAGCAGAACATGATCGTTTCTTCTTTTCCATGATCCACCCCCAGAGATGAAATGAATTGGGAGAAATACCCGTTCCTACCACTGTTACATTATACTATTTTCTGTTCTCAGTTTTTAAAAACCCCATCTTGCAACAAAAATTACTAGTTGCTTAACCAAAATTGAATTTCTTCTTTCTTACAACTAGAACTCTGGCGTGGCTTTGGATGGCAAGGGCCTGGCTATAAAACTGCATTTCCCAATCTGTTTGGCAGCTGGAATTTTATGCGACCGTTATTGCTATTCAAATGGAAGTCAAAGTTACTGCATAAGACTTTCAGTAATGTTCTGGAAACAAGCCAGCTGACACTCACCCTTGCCCTTGTCCTTTCTTCTTCTTCCTGCCTAGAGATGGGGTCATGATGCCTGGGGTAGGGGTGGAACAGGTGCCATTTTGGTGTCATGGAAATAGAGAAAACATACTCTAAGGATGGCTGAATGCCATGATAAAAGGAGTCTGTGTCTCCGGTGACATTAGGGAGCTACCGTACTCACCAGGGACTATCTTCTTCTAGGTGCTCTGTACTGTAAGGAGAAAGAAAACCTCTAATTTGTGCAACTATTGTTTTGTTTTGGTTTTTTTTTTTTTGGTGTTATCGAGTCCATGCAGCCAAACTCAAATGCTAATTGTTGTTTGTTTGCCTTTGCCATAGCTCTTTTCCCTAAAAATCTTACACTGGTTCAGAAACAGCCTGATAGGAAAAAGTCTGATTATCCCGAAGAAGAGCCCCATTGTGGTGTAATGGAAGCACGCTTGAACACTGCTTCTCTCCCATCTCATGAATTTTCTATGGGTCATATGAGATATTAACCGAGGGTGTGTGTGTGTGTATGTCTGTCTGTATGTATGATTTATTTTCTTGTTTGAGAGAAGGAGAGAGAGAGAAGGGGGAGGGCTGAGAGCAGTCTCCATAGTTGTATATGACTAGTTGAGACATGGTTTTATTCCACACAGGTGGACATGGGGTTGCCTGGGAGGCACCCACATGGGAGGCAAGGAATGTGGGAGGTGAGGAGGCTATCATTTGTGCCACAGTTCAGCACATGGGGACGCATGGGCAGGCGTGACCCCTTGACTGCAAGGTAAGCGCTCCACTGCTGAGCCATCCTAGCATTTCTACTCAAGGGTTTAAAGGTTTGTGAGGGCTCTTTCTTTCTTACTGGTGAGCAGTTCCTCCAATGGTAACAGCTGAATATGCCACATACTTGTTTTCCTGTCTCCCTTGCAGTGGGGGTATGAGTATGTGGCCTAATCCTGTCCAACGAGATGTGGGTCGAAGGAAAGCATCTGAGAAGCTTCTCTAATAAAAAGGGACACATGGAGACACATTTCTTCACTGGGAATGTTGCCTAGATATGCTGAGTCATCTTGTGATCAGTGACATGGTGAAGATGGCAAAGCCATCGATGGAAGCATGTGGGCCCTGGACCTACCTTCCAGTCAAACCACCAATCCTGGATACTAACTACGTTTGAACCTCTGCTTAAGGTTGACCCCATTTAGAGGATATTATGTGACTGGTCCTTGACAGAACTCTAAGTGACACTGGGGTATCAGAATAGGGCTGGCTGTCTACTTCAGAGTTGCTAGACTTCTTTCTTTAAATCAGGCTTCTCGATTCCTTCACCATGTATAGATCTCTGGGCAACCTGCATTGTTGGTCATCAAACATGCTTTGACAGGTCTGAATCTTCAAGGAGTGTGGTTGAGGCTTTATGCTGGGACTCTGCTTTACATGTTCAAAGTAATCGTCACTCTAATTTTTGATGTTTTAGCTTTGCAGGTTTTAACACAATAACCACTGTGTGATTATTATTTTTTAAGTAGTAAAACAGTTTGGATGCTTAATAAAAAGTATTTGTTTACAAGGGAAACCTCATTGTTATAAAAATCAGAATTACATTAAAAATTCCAAACAATAAATTAAAATATGTGGCGCCAAACATAGTCCTAACTTTTATGACCTCATTGAGATATTTGGAAATAATTGTAGGTTTTTAGGAATAATTAATATCATTCAAACAAGACTCCAAAGGATAAATATTTTATTTACTACAAGTATTATCTCATTTCCATTGGTTCATTCCAGTTTATCTCCAGATGAGATCTTTTCTCCTCACGTTAATCTGGTGGTATTAATTTATGTTCTAAATCAGGTAGGAACTGTGGGATAAACAGAACGAATGTTTACTATTTCTACTCAAACCTTCAAAATAAAAACAATTTGTAAATTGTTCTGCAGTCTCCTTTCACTCAACGACAGGAGAGCTGCTTAGAGGGATAATTCTAAAATGAACAACTCCAGCTCTATCTACCTGCACAAAACACTTGAATGAAAAGTGAGCATTTCAGACACACAGGCAATGCATTGGAATGATGGAACTTTTTACTTCTCTCAGAGATTTGGGCAAGATGGAGATACAGTTTGTTTTTTCCTGAAGAAGATACCAAATGGCCAAGAGGAAAGCTCTGACTTGTTATAATTAGGGAAAATAAACTTGTATCTCTGTGTATTACAACCACATATTGTTATCAAGAATGTTAAACTTCCTGAATATCAAAATGGTATTCCAAGAGGAAAGACTGCTAAATAGAGATTTGGGGATTATCTTTTAGAAGAGATGAACTAATTTAGTAAGGAAATAGTGCGTTAGACTAGGTATTTGAGTCAGTCAGAAGCCAGCCTTGGTCTAAATAAGAATTAAGTAAGTTCTTTATCCAGCTATTACTAGAGGGCTCTGATCCCAATGCAGAACACCCTTTTGTTTTTATTCTATTAGCAAAAACCCTACGGAGGGGGGTGAATTGTATCCCTAATCTAACCCCCAATAGTGACATAGCCAGTGATAAACAAGAAGTATAGGGGAACATGTGACTGAAGAACAATAGTCATAGAATCAGAGCAGAAAGGAATCTGAGTAGTCAAATCATTTTAATTTTCACACATGAGAAAACACATCCAGAGGCTTATTCTGTATGAAATCTCAGATTTCTTGATTCACTCAGTTTCGTGTTCCTCCTGTATACAAAAAGGCTATTAGCTGAGTAAAGAAAAAACAACACAAAACAAAAAACAGAAGGAGATACTGCAACTTTGTGAACCAATGATATATATAATGTGAATTTACTCCTAAAAACACAGGAAAATAAAAAGGAATTTTTTATAGACTTAAAAGACTTCACTACCAAAAATGCCAAAATATTCCCCTAAATAACAGTCTCACTTGGGTGTGAAGGACTAATGTTGTGATGATTGTCAGAAACATCCTTCAGCCCTTCCGACCTTCAGGGTTCTGGCCAACAGTGTTTAGAGGCAGAGAGCTGGGCTCAATGGGAGTCCAAGCAACCGAGCCTTATCAGGACTTTAGCGATGACTAGATTGGAAATGGCAGGGCTGAGTGTAGGGGAAGGGCAAGAGGGGAGGAGAATCAACTCCCTTGATGGCAGCAATTGAGAGGGAGAGAAAAAGAGAGAGAGACAGAGAGAACACCATGCAAGGGCAGGTATGCATAGCCCAAGATTCAAAGCAGAGAAGGCTGGTGAAATGGATGTCAGTTTCCTATTTTAGAGGCCTTATTTTAACAGGTAAGGCAAATTGCTCTTTTCTTCTTTTTGTTTTCCGAAAATTACCTAGTTACTCTCAAGTTCACTCTTTCAACGCATGACCTTTAGGACTTTAAAGAAAATCATCCAAATTCTGGAAATGAGACAAGGGTGAGCAGCACATCCTTTTAATGTTACCTTAGGATTGTAGGAAAATGTACTGAGTGTATTGCTTGCTGTTGATTAAAGTTCCCAGAGTTAGTGATAGTACTTGTTAAGTTGTACATTTTTGTCCAGTAGAGATGCAAATAATTTCTGTCTTGTGAAATAGATCATCTCTAAGATTCATAGCTTATTAGAAATTAATCTGCTTTTTTAATCAAACTTTGTAATCTTATCCTACCTAGTATTTCTTTGTTAAATGGCTTGTATGTACTGAATTTAAAAAAATGCTTTCAAAATGTTATAATTGAATAATGGTTCCTTGTTAATGATCTTTGACAAGTGTTTATTTTTTATTTGTGGCATAGTTATGATGTTACCTTTCTATAAATCATCCTTAACAGAATCATTTTTTCCTAGTATTCCTTGAAAAAATATTTCATTGAGATTTTGATTGGAGTTTATTCCATTTATAGATTCTTTTGATCAGAATTGACATTTTTATAATACTGAGATTTACTACCCAAGAACTAGTCATTTTTTATTCTCTTCGTGTCTTATAGTTTCCTTTACTCAGATTCTACACATTTCTGCTCAGTTTATTCTTTGGTAATGTATTTTGCTGTTGTTGTTAATGGAACTTGGTTCTATTTTTTATTTTCTGACTAGTCACTTTTTGGAATATGAGAAAGATATACTTGTGTGTGTGTGTGTGTGTGTGTGTGTGTGTGTGTGTATTTATACTATAACCTACCCTTTTACTGAATTCTTACATTATTTCTACTATTTTCTTTTTTAGTTTTTCCAGTACACAGTATTATGATATATTGACAATTTTGCTGCCCACTTGCCAATATTTGTAATTCACCTTTTATTTTCATAAAGCACATTTAGAGCAGTGTTGAATAATAAGTGACATAGTGGGCACTTTCATTTTGTATAACATCATCATACTCAGTTTGAGGCACAATTTTCAAAAGGCACTAGAGAAAAGCATATTTTTAGTAAAATGACCCAAAAGAAAAGTATCTTTATATAGCGCAATCTCCATGTTCACCCAGTTCCACTTTCCCGTCCTTGTACCTCAAACCTTGAATCCTCTGTGTAGTGAAGACAAATAGGGAGCTCTGTGTGATACTTTCATACCAACATACCAGCTTCTTATGCTTATATTAGTCAACTCCATATAGAGCAACAGTAATGCTCTCAAAATTTACCTGGCATCACAGACAAACAAACAAACAAGAAACCCTGCTGCTTTGAGAGGTAAAAGAAGGTGCTTTTTAAAGTTGGAAGTGCCCTAGAGGGAGTGGCTGGAACAGGGCACACCATTCCTGTTGCTCTGTCCGTCAGAGTGCCCTGTCCAGGTAAAGGGAGGGGCCCAAACAAACAGCGTTCCTGTTTCTGCCAAATGGCTCTGGCCACTGTGCTGGCCTTGCCAAGGGCCGGGCCCCCACTATAGTGTCTGAGGAGCTGAAAGCTGAATACAGAAAACTCCTCTGTGCCTCTTGCCTGGGGAGCAGACTTGTCTGGCCCAGATCACACTTGAATAGATGAAAAGAATCTGTTTTTTGCCTTGGCCCCAGGCCTGCAGTGGCGGCCACAAAGGCGCTTACACACAGGCTGGAGTGGAAGGGCCGCAGAGAAAGGGGAGAGAAGACTCAGGAAATTTGCAGAAGAAATAAACAAATCCTCAAGAACATTTCCAGCTGATGTAGATTATGAGTTATTCCAACGACTCCTTTGCACTCACTGGGAGCAATGAAACTTGCAAAGAAACTAGTTACAGCCTCCAGTGGTTTGCTGGACTCCTGTCTCCCAACCTCTTTAAAGAAATCTAGGTAAAAAGAAAGTTATCCACCCTAAAAGGCGGGACCCTGAGAGATGAGAAAAACCTTGTGAGCTCGACAAACTTCTCTTGTGCAGCTTGATCTGAGAAGTCAAGAATCCAGGAATTAACCCACGTAAGAGAAATGCCTGTTCCTGCATGATAATGACGTTGGGAAACCTAGCAGTGATTTTTATCAATGTGCCTTATTCGGTGGGTAATTGTAAGAACTAGTCCCTTTGTTTAAAAATTGTCTTCAGGATTGCTGGGAAGGCAAGTCCTTACTCTTCCTACTCTCATTAGAACGAATGAAATGGGATCCTCATGCCTCAGAAAGGACTGTGCCCAATGTTTCTGCCCTGAGAGCTTTGTGCAGTACAGTCAGTCCCAGGGATGTTTAGGGGAGATCTGTCTGCAAGGGTCTGTGGGACCTAAGTTCAGGAGGAAGCTTGATCCTTCTAGTTGCCAGATGGATTACTCTTGGCTATTTCCCAATGACAAAAAACACATGTTTGGTGAGAAAAATAAGTAGACTATCAGGGCTGTCACAGACTATCATGTGAAAACTCTTCTATGTTTTCCCTTCAATTTATTTCCACCCTTGTTTCCTATATGCTTGTTTCTGAACTTTGCTACTGTGTAGGGTAGTGTTTTGGTATGTCTGGTATGGGGAACCGAATCCCTGTGTCAACACTGGGATGTATGTTAAAACACAGATTCCCTGGCCCCACCCCAAAACTGTTGAATCAGACTATCAGGAAGGAATGTGCGTATTTAATTATCTCAACTTTGAGAAGAACCGGGGCTCTGAAGTCGCAAAGACCTGACCTCACACCATAGTGTTGCTGGTTACTGTGCGATCTTAGGCAAGTTATTTAACCCATCTCAGTTCTCTGGGCTGCAGAGTTGTGGTAATACCTATTTAGTATTGTTGTTACAAATACTAAGTAGCATATGTTTAATAATGGCCACAGTTCATCATGGAGCAGAGGAAGCATTCAATATGTGTTAGTGAGTTTATTTGCTGTCATCTCAATACAACTTGAAGGTCGGAGCCTCCTGAGGGCTGCAGATCAATGAACTGGTTTACACCTTAAAGGACTGTGCCCCTTTACCCTCCACGAAGAGCCAGCTGACCTAAGCCCTTGTCCCAAGTATTTGCCCAGACAGCCTTTTTTCCTTGTAGCGCTTGTGCACTCCCATTCCTGCTGGGGTCTTCTGGTCTCTGCCTCCTGGCGCTGCTCTCTTTTTCCATGTTTGCTGTTTTGCTTAACTTTGTGGCCTCTTCAGGTTCTCTCTGCTGGCTCGCGATCCTTGCCTCTCTTTAATCTGCATGTTATCTGTATTTTGGCATTAGTCACAATTTTCTGTAAGAGACTCCTTGTCCATTCTCTTCCCTGTAGATTTCCCAGTATGGGGTGACTAGGACCTGAGTCCCTTGTCAGAGGAAGGGAATCCAGACAAACCACACTGTAAACCCAAATTCTCTGTGAGTAGACACATACAGAGGTGTGGAAAACAATGAAAAATACTGGCCTCCTGGAGTTAGAACCTTTCTTGGGTCCTTAAAAATTTTATGAAAGCCTTTGTATTTCCTTTTAAACTCCATTCCACCCTTGTGCCTTTCAAAGCTGAGCTGTGGGTTGTGCTGAGCCTTTTCAAGAAAGAAGGTGTGCTCAGTAGGGTGTGTGAGAACAATTAAACCAGCATTGTGAGCACTGACAGCTTCCAACTCAGGGAGTTGGTTATTAACTACTCAAAACTTGAAATGCCAAATACGTGTATGTGAGTGGGTGGTTATGATTTCTCTCTCTTTCTCATGCCTATACATATACTTGTTAAGCTTCAGCAATTGGGTACTCTTTCCAAGAGAGTACTACAGAAAAGAAACATCTCCAGCTTAGTTGTCCTTCCTGAATGGTTGAGTGAAAATGCAAGCGGCATGAAAGGATCATGAACTAATACTGTTCCCATAGAATCGCAAAACACCGGCTGTAAACGAATTCATTTTTGCCTTTGTAAAGGAAGGAGTTGGAAAATATCATTGTCCTTGGTGTTCAGGTGTGAGATTAGAGGAATGGAATCATTCAGTCATTTCCCCAAGGTTGGTCTGTAAGTCTCTGGTGGAAACAGAACTTTAGTAGCAACAATGAGCGTTTCTTCCCTGGCAGCCCTTGACATTGCTGATGCTCAGTCTTTGAAGGTAGAGACCACTTCTCCTAAAAATCATTCTGTGTCTCCGTCTCTCTCTTTATCTCTCTCTCTCTCTCTCTCTCTCTCTCTCTCTCTCTCTCACACACACACACACACACACACACACACACACACACACATGACTACATAGAAACAGGAACCTTCACTTCTCATTAAACTCTGCCTTTTACAGAGTGAGCAGTATATTTTGATAACGTACCTCAAAAACATACTTCTTGGGATGGGTATATGTGAATAAAAAGAATTATACTGTCTCTATGGGGATTAGAGTGTGCCAGAGCTGAGTTTTGGAGACCACTGATTATAGTTATATTGCTGGGAAGTAAAATGAAAATTGAGGTCTCAGTAAGATTAATACAGTGACTATGCAGTAATGAAGATAGACTATAAAATAAAAACATTTATTTATTTATTTATTTGTAAGATTTATTTTATTGATTTTGACAGAGAGACAGAGACAGAGAGAGACAGAGAGAAGGGGGAGGGCCCAGAGCAGTCTCCATAGTTGTACATTATCAGTTTTTGACATGGTTTTGTTCCACACAGGTGAATGGGGATGCCACACAGGGTGGGAATAGGGAGGCACGCCCCTGTGAGCTGGAGGCCAAACCGGGGGCCTCCCACATGGGAAGCTTGCTCTGGCAAGAACCAAACTGGGGCCACACCCCAGTTCAGCATATGGGTCCCCATGGGCTGGCTGGGGACGGGACCAAGACTCAATCCTTGGACCCCCAAAGCTGCAAAGCAAATGTTTAACCCGCTGAGCCATCCCGGCTTCCCTAAAATAAATAAATTTATATTTACAGGAAACCAAATATAAAATATTAAAAAAAAAACAAGAATAAAATTAATGAGTATCTGGATCAGGTATTAAGGGAATAAGCTAAAATTGAACATGTTTCCTATAATAAACTAAATTTAGGTAGTAATTAGTGCCAGATAGCATTAACTGCTTTTCCAACTGCTCAGGATTTTAGTCAATTATAAAAATATAACAGTTCTACCAGAACATGTGTGACTTTGGGACTTTTCCGGTTTGAGCAGTCAAGGTCCAGGGCCTAGGCCTGGGAATAGAACCCGTCTTTGAGACCTTCTTCAGGAATTTCTCCCAAAAATGCGGGGATAAGTATTGGATAGAGTTTAAAGAACACCTCTCCTGAGGTTCGCACTAAAAAAAAAATATATATATTTTTATTGTTTGAGAAAAGGTGAGAAGGGAGGGGGAAAGAGAGAGACAGAGAGAGAAAGAGAAGGGGGAGGGCCCAGAGCAGTCTTCATAGTTGTACATCATTAGTTGTGACATAGTTTCATTCCATACAGGTGGATGTGAGGCCGCACAGGGTGGGAACTGAACTAGGGTCCTTCTGTATGGGAGGCAAGAACTTTGCTGCCATGCCAGCCTGGCAGTTACCAGTTGTACCACAGTTCAGCATATGGAGTTGCATGGCTGAAGCCGGGGATCAACCCTGGACCTTGCAATTTATGTGGCAAGTGCTCAACGACTGAGCTCTCCTGGCATCCTGGGTTCTCACTTTTTAACTAAGCAAAATCCTGAAGCCTGAGGGCTGAGGCTTTGAGCATGGAATTCTAGGTATCAGCTAGTAGGTGAAGAAAGATGTGCCACTCTCACAAGTCTATGATGAGCAAACACGTTTTGCAACAAGGATGGCCCACTAGCCCTCACTAATTAGAGCAACGAAACAACAAAATACACAAAAAATCACAGCACTATGAATGTTCAACAACAAGAGAATATTAGAGGCTGTATGGTATGAACATATGGTCATTTAAAAATGATGTAGGTAAATATTGATTGACATGAAAAGTGAAAAAATTGTTAAGGAAAAAAGCAGATTGAACACATTATTTTCAGTATAATTCAGTTTTTGTTAAAAAAAATGTATATGTACACACACACTTACAAAGATATGGCAGAGACATGTACCAAAATATGAGTAGTGATTATCTCTGAGTTGTAGGATTACTGATCTTTCCATTTTACTGCCATTTCTAACTTTTTAAACAAGGAGCTTGTACAATCACATTTGCTTTTTCAAATATCAAACACTTATACATAATGTCTCTGAATACAAATAGTATTTGTATTTAAAATAAGCACAAGGGACCATCCTCCCTGTCGCCTCCTCTAGTAAGGAGGGGTTCATGAGCAGCTTAGGAATCCATCAGTCACCTATGTCTCCTTATGTTCCAAGTGTCGGGTGTAGGAATCCAGGCTAAATAAAGCTTTGCTGCCCCCCAGGTTCCTGCATAGGGAAGACAGGAAATTGCCACGGTGCCAGGCGACCAGACAGAGTTTCCAGGGACAGCTGGCTACTGTAGTTCCTTTCATTTCACCATGGACACAGAGAATGGAGTAAGATACTTTTTGAGGTAGGACAGTCCTGGTTGACGCAGATTCCTAAAAGCCTAGCCTGGCATGTAGAAGTAATTTCTGAGAAACAAAGTCACTTCAGCCCGAAGACCCCGCGTAGAGGTGGTGTACCAGCAGACAACAGTTTATATAACAGTTTGTCTTTGTTCCTCTAGCCAGATGTGACCTTTCCAATCCTTCCTGCTGACACCTTCCACAATAGAAAACTGCGATCTGTGTAGCCTACAGAGCCTCTTTCCCTTCTGAGCCTTAACAGAGAATAATCACAGCAGCTGCACGACTTGTCCTCCATGTAAATATTTTATTTACTTTTGTATTTAATGTATGCATCTGTCCAATGTTTGCACAGCTGCTTGATGTCTGTGTAACCCATCGGTTAGCCTTTGCTGATGTGATCTATCTTAAACGCAAAGCATTGAGAAATGAAGGAGCTCCCCGTTCATTTTCCTTCGCCCTCTCTCCGGCATGGTATGATAGAGAAGACGACTTGAGACCTAGTCATCTCCGTGAAGATATTTTTCTCTCTCCATGAAGAGAAGGGCCAGAATTTCCTAATTGCTCAGGGAAAGCATGAGGGTTGACTTTGTGTTCTCGTGCAAGGACACCGTTATAGTATCGGGGGTGATGTTGAGGGGATTTTGTCCTCAAAACAAACAAACAAAAAAATGACACCATAGGCTATGGGGAGGGTAGTATGTGAAACCTAGCGTGGAAGTAGGGCCAGTAGTTATGGAATCGATGGGGACGGATAAATTGCTCTAGGGAGACTCACTTGCCCATCAGAAAACTGAGAAAGGACTGGGTATGTGAAATGCCAATGGTGTGGCTAATCAGCATACCAGACCTCAGCCTGAGTGACAGTACCTGAATGTGGATTTGTTTTGAATGCTGTCTTCCTGTGGGTGTGGGAAGAACTGACTGCACCAGCTATACTTCCAGGGGGCAGTGGTAGAATGCAGAGGCAAGGACCCCTGCTCTTCTCTCCTCCAGCAGTGAGGGGAGGAAAGAGGGTAGAAAGGGGTTTTTCTGTTTGGATGGACTATCTCCTGCAATGTACAAATAACATTATTCTCAACACTCTTGTCCAGTTTTGTGTGACCTGGCCATCACCATATACTTATTAAAAAATGGATAATAAAGATCGAGTACAGGTTGAATTTTAGTCAGAATTTGACTCTCTCTGTGCCTCACTCTCTCTCAGTAATGCCTCATATTTGTTGATAAAACCTTAGGTTGCCTATTGTAAATTGCTCTGCAAAATATGAAAAACTTGGAATTATCTAGATTATAACTTTCTCAGCTGCTTGACCCTTCCTATCATGAATGTAGTACTCTTTAGCAAAATGTTCTGTTGTTATAAGTAAGATGGTTGCTGTTGCTTTTTTCGTTAAAATCCACCAAGAACTGAAGAGAAGTACTTTTTAAATTAGGTCATGACCCAGGAAAGAGAGTGAAGTAGGAAGTTTGGGTCTATTATCAGCTCTGCTTATGACTGGCCTTTATATCACTCTGAGGAGTAATGCTGTTTGTTTTTAGCTATTTGTTTTATAGAGAGAGAAAAAAATGGAGTGAGGAACAGGGGAATTGTATTTTGATAGGGTAGTTTTATTGTTTTGTCTGATATATTATGGTCCACTAACCCTGGGCATATCCAGGGATCATTCATACTTAAAGTTAGCTACAAAATAACTTTCAAAGCCAAATGCAAGTAAGTGATTTTTAAAAAAGTAATAAAGTGGCATATTGGGTTATCTACTATAGTTCTTCTCAAGTTGCCCAGGAAACCTAGCCTCTACTGCATTAAGTTTCAGGAACACAGGTAATTCTCAGCCAACATGTATTTTGAACATAGCAGGAAAACACAGATGTTTTAGGCCTTCTGAGAGGCAGTAAATTCTGGAAACTGGAAGCCATAAAGACAAAATCGTGGGAGGGGAATTGCAGGGAGCAGCCTGGGAAATCAGCAGCCCTGGAGTTGAGTGACCTCCCTTTGATCTCTTACTTTCCCAAGCCACTTTCCCATGCACTTCCTCAACACTGGTTTCAGTTCTTTAGATCTAATAAAAGGCTCTGGGGTTGGGAGCATCACCCAGCAGCTGAGTGGAGTGCTGATTCAGGCAGAACTCTGAGAAAGGAGCAGAGCATTCATTGTGTTTACACTGAAATGTGAGTGTGTGCAAATATACATGTATGAGTGTGTTTTCTCAGGAGGAATGATTTTCCCAGTCACCACTGGGAAATCTGGTTTCTTCCAAGTCACCTCAATTTAAAAAAAAAAATGAAAGACGTGTATATACGTAGATATTTGCTTAAGCAACAGAAATTTATTTCTCACAGTTCTGGAGGCTGGAAGTCCAAGATCAATGTGTCAGCAAGATTAGTCTCTTCTGAGGTCTCTCTGGCTTGCAAATGGCTCTCTTCTGCTTGTGCCTTCACGTGGTTTCTCCATTGTGTATCAAACATACCTTTTCAATAAAGCAGCATGTTTGCTAGAGAAATACAGCTTCCAAAAGTCTCCTACACTCGATTCCCCTTCCAAATATTGAGGATCTCATGTATAGAAATGCTATTGTTGCTTCTGTTCATTCTTTTAGGAGCCTCCGCATAATTTTGCTTGCTATGTAGAATCAATACTTTATACAGAAACTTGTATTTCAACGCAATTCCTTTTATTTCCTGGGTGAAGGCCACATTGACTATCAAATGGATTTTGTGTTGCTCATGATGATGCCGGTGTAGACCTCAGACAGTGGGTGATTTGCTCGGCGACTGAGGTTGCATTGCTGTCTCACGCATTTTTTTTCCTGACCATTTTAGAAATGCTGAGTGATTTTCATAAGTCTTTAGTTGTATTTCAAAAATATATTTATTTATTCCTGATTTTCAAAATATTAAACAAAGAAGTTGAGGAAGCAAAATTATCAGTTCATTTCCAAATTTCTTTTCTTCTTAAGCTTTTTCATAATAATTAAAGTATTCTACTTTTTAATACTCAAAGAAGAAAGCAAGCAGGCTCATTTTACAGATGGAAACAGAGATGTTAGTTGAGCAGTTCAAGTTTACATGGGGGGGGCATGATGAAAAAGGAAAGGGACAATTAGCATCTCCTAAAATTTACCACATTCCTTTCATTTGGGAATAAGAAGGCACTTCATATAATTTGGCTTTAATTTTCTGTGCATTTAACTTCTACATATCAAAACCTAATTGCAAGGTGAGACTATGATTTTGTCTTATAGGTATTACAATGCTCATTTAATATGTACCCCTCTCTGCTGAATCTTGATCTCTTCTTAGAGTTTCAGTATAATTTGTTTTGATTTGATTTGCAGTGAATTGACAATTATATAATTCTATAACTTGCAGTTGTCCCCTTTTGTAATAAATATAAAGATACATCCATAGCAATAAGCAACGGCAGAAAATAAGTGAGCATATAGATTCTGTACCCAAACAATACTATTTATTCATTTATTTGGCAATGTGAAAATAATGGTGAATATCAAAGTCCCTGCGGCCATGGAGCATTTATTTTAACAAGAAAGGCAAATAGTAAATAACCATTTACAAACATAATCATGCAGTGATAAATGTTATAAAAAAAAAAAAAGAAGAGAGAGAGTAAGGAGGCGAAATACAAAACTATTTTAGATAGGAGCTGAGAAGGTTAAATGAAAAGCCAGGTAGAAGGATGCTGGGATAGCTCAGTGATTGAGCGCTTGCCTCAAAATTGTGAGGTCTGGGGTTCGATTTCTGACCCTGGCCCATGCAAAACCATATGCTGAACTGTGGAGCAACTGGTAAACAAAGGGATGGCTCAGCAGTGAAGGTTCTCACCTCCCATGGGAGGGGCCCCCAGTTTGGTTCCTGCCCCACATGGCCTCATATCCACCTGTGTGGAATGAAACCATGTCACAACTAAAAATTTACAACTATGGAGACTGCGCTGGGCCCACGCCCCTTCTCTCTCTTTCAACTTCTCTCAAACAATAAAACTTGAATCTTAAAAAAAAAAAAAGCCAGGTAGAAGTGGCCCTTTCTGGTTTAAAAAATAGGTAGAGGCTGGCTTTGGTAGCTGGAGCAGAGTGAAGACATAAAGACTGGAGAAGTGAATAGAGTCTGAAGAGAGTTGCAAAGCTGCAGAAAGGACTTTGAATTTTTTCATGTGATCAGAAGCATAGCACACTGGAGAGTTTTGAGCAAGGAGAATGACATTATCTTATTAATGTTTTAAAAGAAATTCTCTGGTTGCTGAGTTGAGACTAACTAGTCCACGAAGGGGAAAGGATAAAAGCAAGGAGATCAGTGAGACACCCAGGAGGGAGATTATGGGGGACAGATGTGGGTGTTAGTGATTAATAGGGAGGAAAGAGATTAGTTTTAGTGTAGGTTTTGGAGGTAGAACTGGAAGGATTTGCTGCTAAAAGGAATGTGTTGTTTCTCCTTCCTACCCCCAAGACGAGGAAACATGCAGGAAGCAATTTAGCTTTTGCTTTTAATATGAAAAATCAAGAGTTCTGTTTTGGACACATTAAGTTTGAGATATCCAAATAGAGATGCCATGTAGGCAGTAGGATAGATGAGCCTGGAGCACCAGGGAGAGGTCAAGGTTAAAGATATACATTAGTGAAAAGAGGCTATTTAAAGCCAAGGGCTGGGGGAGCCTACCCTGGGGGGTGGGGAGGGGGGAGGTACAAAGAGAATGGGGAAGGTTAAAGGTCAGAACCTTGGGGCAGTCAACATTTAGAATTCTGGAAAAAGATAAGGACCCAATAGAGGAGACAGACAGCAATGGAGCTACTATCTGGCTGAACCATTCAAGAGCAGACAGATAGATACGGTAGGTACAGCTAGTGTTAAGGTTTAAAGACTTAAAAAAATATTTGTGGGAGAACAATAAAAGTTCTAAAGATCATGATAGAGACTAATGAGCCTGGAGAGAAAAGAGGATAGGAAATTTTATCATTTCAATGAATGCCCTAAGGATTTGTCACATTCGAGGAAACAGGTCCACTGACCACTTCCTAAAATGCTGCCCAATAATAGTTTTTTGTTTCAAGACTCTACTCCATGGGCATCCAAAATTAGCTAGAAGAATGCTACACACAGACAACATGACTTTTTCAAAAGTCTATTTTGTTGTTCTGTTTTATGGGGACACAATACGGCACTGGCCCTTTGGGCAGGAAAAGAAATAAACAAGGCAATGTCAAATGTCACTTCGGGAAAATTCTCTAATAAGCCTGGCCTGGTCTCAGTAACTTATTTTTCTCAAGCCAGCTGTTGAGCATTCAATCTGGGGGTGAAAATGAGCCTGCTTTCTCTCCCTTGCTCAATTCCAAGGCTCTCCCTAAAACTCAAGGTTAGGTCAGTGTTGCAGTCGTCTGTGTGGCTGCCCTCCTTGCTGGCTCTACTCGTCTGCACCATGATGCTGCTCAGTGCCTGGAGGGGACTGCACTGCAACAGATTTGAGATGCCAGGACTGAGCACAGCTGCTCCTGCCAGAAGACGACAGTGCCAAGGCCGAGAAAGGAGGCCAGACGGAGGCAGGCCTCCAACAGCTTCAGAGAGAGAGGGAATTGCCTTTTCTTTCCCACCCTGCCCCTTACCTTGGGAATATGGAATAAAACCAAAACAAATGCAGTTATTGAACATTATTTTATAGCTGGACAGGCTTTTTTGGGGGTTGGGGGTGGGAATGTTGCAGTTTTGGGGATAAATGTATTGAATCATTAAGGGTATTATTAGGATGGAGGTAATTGGTTACAAATATCTGAAACAGCAAGTTCAGATGGCTGCGGAGTTGCCCAGAAGTCATAACTTTATTAGCAGGATCAGCAGTATTAACAACTTATTCATAGGGCATTTGGATGCTTCTTTCCGTGAGAGGGCATGCTGGCTCCAAAGGAGGGAAGGGACCATCAGTACCATTGAGCTTGATCAAACACCTCTGACATCTGGAATACACATATGCAATCCATTTCTTCTTTCTCTGAACTAGGTATAATGCCAATAGGGGAAAAGTCACCAAACTGTTATGAGGCTCTCAAGTAAATATCTGTCATCCAATATATGTGCATAGATCCTAGCTCCTTTATATACATACTATTCACCTCCACCAGCTGAGCATAAGCCATTTAACATTCAGTCACTACAGCTGAATTTTGGGGTGTGATGGCAAAACTCTGGGATGTGAAGGCTTTCTGAAAAGAATATAGAATGTCATTATCTTATTTGAGAAAAGCCAAGGGACTAGAGCCTTGGGCAAAACTTGCGTGACTTGGTTTAGCGTCTGACTCTGACTTGCTCTTGACATCACAGGAGGCTTTATGTTTAATGCTCACCAAGACCATGAGCAGCCAAGCATTGAATCCTTCTCTGCATACGTGCCCCTCTCTGGCAGAAATGATTCTCTGTGGCCAAAATGTGAACCCGTGAAATGGTTGCAGCTTGGAGAAAAAGAGTACTTTTAAACTCTGGGTTTATGTTGAAGTTGAAGGTTTCTATTTTTCTTCATTTACTTTGCTGTTTCACCAGCACTCAGAAGATGGCTATATATCAAGATACATTTATTTTAAGTAGGCTGCTTTAAAATTTCCCATCCAAGTTTGTGCCTCTATGCAAATCTTTTCATTCTATTCCTTGCCTTGTTCTCTGCTAGAAAACACCCAGAAGCGTGGTCTTTAAAGAAATATTGATAATACTGAAGCCGGCAGGAGTTCGGATTATTGTACATGATCACTCCCTAATTTCTCTGCAGGATGTGGTGAAACCCTGCTTCATATACATGTCCTTGAAATTCTGTTAAGTGTGGTCAAGGCCATGTTTTATATTCAGAGAGTCCCACTGAAATGACTAAATGCTGAGTGGACCCGAACCACTGCAGTGACATTACATGATGCAGTATTTGGCATGAGGTTTGAGGACTAGGAGTTAAATTATGTAGGTTAACTGCTCCTTCATCCAACATTTAGCTACCAAATGAGTCAGGAGTGAAAGGTACATATATAAAAGAAAAAAAAAATGATAATAGTAAATGGTAGATTGTCAAGACATACTCTGTTACATACACGGTTGTTCCAGGTGGCTGAACAAAAGGAAGAGGTTAAGGCCCGCCACAGGCGGAGGTTCCCTGTGAGCTCTTTCACTCATGTCCAAAATCTCTTTTCAGTCTGACCATGCACCTTCAGGTTTGCTCCTCTTACCCTTTCTTGTCCTACCTCTCCTCTGCCATGTCACTTCCGATCTTCTGGCCCATAACTCTGAATGATGAAGCAACCGAAGGAACTTTTAGGTCCCCCATTCCCAATAGAAACCGATGAGAGTTGATTATAGATCATAAACGCGCAAGAGCTGGAGAGACGGAGCTTCCTGACTTGTGAGACCATCCCCTCTCCACCCCCCTCGTTCGGTGACAGTATTCGGGGGGTCAGCTGGGAGTGGAGAGGAGCTGCTGCCGTAGTCTCGGAGGAGGTCTCTTCCTGGTGTTCGCGCGGCTGTGGCACGCTCTTCACTTCTGCACCGCAGCACAATGCAGACCCGGCCTCTCGGGCAGCACCTCGGTGCCCCTGCGGCTCCCGGCCCAGCCCTGCGCCCCCCCGCCGTGCACGTGCACTCCCGGGACAACAGCAGGCGAGGCCCGGGCGCGCCCCCGCCCCCGCGGCCGCGCGCGCGCTCCGCCCGGCCCCCTCGCGCGTGCTCGTGCCCGCGGCCGCGGCGGCGCGCCTCTTCTCCCCGCTGCGGGCGTCGAGGCGCCGAAGGAGGCGGAGCGGAGGAGGCGGAGGCTGGGCTGGCGGCGGGCTCCGGCGGGCGCGCGCGCCGGCGATCGGGGCGGGGGCGGCCCGAGGGCGGCGGGCGAGGGGCTGCGGAGTCGGAGGAGCGCGGGCGCGGGCCATCTCCGCCGGGGCGGGCGAGCGTGGTGCGTGTCGGAGGTGGGGACTGCGAGGCCGTGGCCCGGGGCCCGGCGTCCCCGCCCCCGATCCTGACGGGCGGCCAGGCGGGATGAGGCGCTGGCGCGGGGGGCGCCCGGCCGAGCCCCCGCGGCTGCCCCCGGCGGCCAGGCGCTAGCTAGGCTCGGCGGCGAGGACGAGGAGGAGGCGCGGAGGAGCAGAGGGCGGCGGGCCCGGCCCGCGGAGGGCAGACACGGAGCGGCGATCGGGGCGCAGCGAGGCCGCGGCGGCGCGGCGGGGCCGCGGGGCTCGGTAAGGCGGGGGCCGCGGGCGGGCCGGGGGGCCGCCGGTGACGTGGGCAGGCGCCGCGGGGAAGGCTGCGGGGGCCCTGCTTTCCTTTTTGGAAGAAATTCTTTTTAAAGTAAAGGTTGCCGATCGAAGGTTCTTAAAAGACCAGCTCGGGTTTCCCCTGTCGTCCTCCGGACTCAGCCTGCCGGAGCACCGGGCTTCGGGCAGACTGCCTCCCGCGCTCACACCGCGGACGGGGGGCTCGGAGGCATCCCCGGCCTGCTGCGGTGCCCCCAGCCCGAGGCGCC
Organism: Craseonycteris thonglongyai; assembly: GCA_004027555.1. NCBI lineage: Eukaryota > Metazoa > Chordata > Mammalia > Chiroptera > Craseonycteridae > Craseonycteris > Craseonycteris thonglongyai. The sequence goes on along the minus strand of PVKE010001663.1, from coordinate 59,332 downwards.
AGGCAAGCCCGATCGCGGCTCCCTGGCACGGCAGAGGGTGACCTGGGGGACACAGCTCTCCCAGGGGACCGCCGCGCGAGCTTGTCTCAGCGATGCTGCCCCTGGGGTGCGTGGGGGCAGGTCAGGCGACAGGTCCGTGCTCGCGGGGACTCCCGTGGAGTTGTCCCTCATCTTTCTAATTGGCTGAAGTTGCTGACTACAGCTTGGGCGGTACTGGTGACTTAGTACTCCTTTACCCCCTTGAACTCCCTGCCACCCCACTGTCGTGTCTTTCTCATTTTGTTGACTTGGGTAAATATTTTCGTTGAAGATTTTTGCCAAAAGATCTCAAGAAACAGTAGGAAAAGAAAGTCAAGCCTGATTTCTTAGCTGTGGTCTATTTCTGAACCCTTCATAACTTCATTTCTTGCTGAAGCTTAAATAAGGTGGAGAGGAAGAGGAGACCCACAGGCAGGATGCTTGGGATGCAATTTAATAGTTAGCTTTTAGGGAATAGAATTGGGATAATTAGAATTTTGATTGCATGCAGAATTGCAGTTTTCTTTTAAAATGCTTGGGGCACTGCATGATACTACATGGATAGCTGGCAGCTGGGCCACATTACATTGTTGCCAGCATCTCGCTTATTTTCCATTTTTTCAGAGTTTTATTTGGCACAGACTTACCACACCTTTTAAGTCAGTCTGAACCAGAATAACTTCTGATACATTGGTTGCTTTTGTAAACGTGTATATTCATGTTTCTATTAGAAGAAGAAAAAGCACGTGGTACTAGAGCACAGTGGCTCTTGGAGTCCAGAAAATGTGCTACTTTGATCCAATAATTTGATTTATTGTTGCAGTATTTTTGGGTAGAGATGGTTGTGATTCATTACTATGTTTTTTCTTACTGGGTAAATTGAAGTTTTAACTCTGAACCTTGACATTCACTTCTTGGAGTTTAGAGTGAAGGAAATAGAAGCTTTGCAACATGATCTCAAAAAGTTTTTCTAGTACTCATTGATGTGGAAATTTTAAAATAGGGCTATTTGTGAAGATGGAGTATTATGCTGTTGTCATTTCCATTTTCAGTAATATCTAGAGTCTTCACTCTTAAAATTGGTTTTGTGGTGATGCTTTATAGAGGAAGTCTCTAGGATGGTGGGAGGTTGGAGCTACGCACCAGCCAGTGATCTTCATACCACCGTCCGTATAGCAGGCCATGAAATAAAGCAGCACTTTGGACAGAGACTTGTCCAGACAGAGCTGGGGTGGAAGCCCAGTCTGCCCTGCACATGGAGGTGGGTGATTGGGTGTAAGTGGGCCAGAAAGGAAATGTTAGTGGGAACAGCCTTCTTTGGTTATATAATTGTTTTGTTTTCTGGAGAGACTAAGAAGCAGCCAGGCAGGTTCAACTTTCATTAGAGTCTTTGATGTTGGGTTGAATTCCTGTAATGTTCGTTTTCTTTTCTTTTCTGAACCCCCTGCATCATGTTCCAGTCAACAGAAGCTATTTTGCCATTGAGATGAGACTTCAATGTCCATACATCCATCTTCACTTCTCTCTCTCTTATTCTCTCTTTAAATGACTTATTCAGCAGTGTTTCCCCTTTCCAAGCTGACTTGGGTGTATTGTCTGCACGGTATATATAGATTCGTTGTTGACTGTAAATGCGTTTAACAAATGTCAGGGACTAGCAACTGTTTTCTGCAGAAACCGTGGTAGCAGAAGAAAAATGGCATGAAATGAACAAAACATTGTTCATTGTTTAGTTTAGTCTCATAAGGAATGAGAATGTGTTAGATCTCTTCCAGTTCCAAAATTTGTGATTCCGTCCCATTCTTGGGAAATTTAATGTGTAAGTACCTAGTTTGGAACTCGTTGGAAGTTTTGATTATTCTGAAGCAGATGTCAAGGTTATTGAGACTTTGAGCTGCTTGAAAGCATCCTTTCAAAATATCAAAGGAGGCTACAAGTTAAGATTTGCGAGAACATTTTTTTTTAGCACAAAAGTATTTTATATTTTCCTGTGCTATTTAGGACAGAAGATGGCAAAATTCAGTATGTAGGCTAAATCTGGTCTGCAGCTTGTTTTTTTTGTATGGCCTATGAACTAAGAATGATTTATTAATAAAAAAAAAATCTTTGAAAAACTAACAATTTCATGATATGTGCAAGGTATATGACATTATCAAGTGTCCATAAATAAAGCTATTGGCACCCAGTCACACTCATTTGTTTATTGGTAATACACAGTTGTGTTCTTGCAACAGACAGTACTGCAAAGCCTAATGTATTTATTATCTGGCCCTTTGCAGAAAAAGCTTGCCAAACCCTGATTTAGGACTTAATTTTTTTTGCCTTACTTAGCACAAGCCTTATTTCTTCTAGCATGATAGGGGTTAAGCCCCCTGGAAAGGTACAGATTTTTGCTTTGGAGCCAGATAGGCGTGTGTTTGAATGCCAGCCTTAGTATATAAACTTTGATCTTGGGCAGACACACATATTTGTGCCTCAGGTGCCTCTTTTGTAATCAGAATAACAATGGAAGCTGTCTTAGAAGAGTGCAGTGATGATTAAATGAAAGGGTACACGTCAAAGCATAATACAGTATAAGTGTATAGTAAGTACTCAATATATCATAGATGATACTGATTATAAATTCTAGTCTAAACAATAAGCCTAAAACATTGTACGTCACATTTGCCCCTATATTATAGTTGTTCTGCTAAGTGGTGTGCTACTTGTTAACTGAATTTTCTCCTTCGGTTTAGTTATCAGCTGATAATTGGCAATAATATCAGAAATTTCCATGTTATACTGTATTTTTATTAAGCACATATTTAGATGATTAAGAATGGGTGGAAAGGGAAAGCCAGGATGGCTCAGCGGGTTAAGCGCTCGCTTTGAAGCCCCGAGGACCAAGGATCGAATCCTGGCTACGGCCCAGGCGGACCCACATGCTGAACTGGGGTGTGCGTCCCGAATGCGGTGAGGCCCCCAGTTCAGTTAAAAAAAACCCCAAAAACATGAAGAATGGGTGAAAAGATTATTTTGCTTTATTTTTCAGAGATCCTGGTTCTTGATAATTTTCTGATACTATTCTGTTTGCAAACTGAATTTAAATACCACTTCTTTTTAGGTACTGATACATTTTTTTTCCTTTGAGAAATATGCAAGAAAAACCTGTTTTAATTAGGCCAGTGTGAGATAACTTTTTTTGTTAGAGTGTCACATGTATATGACACTGTAAGTCTTCCTGATTTATATTAGCACCTCTATAATATCCTCTTCAAGTTGGAATAATAAAAGTAAATATTTTTTTAAAGATAGATCTAGTTTATAATCTAGAAACTTCGATACTACGGTAAATTGTTTTTTGTAGTTTTTGTTTTAAAATACTGAGAAATTGGAACTTCAAGTGCTGATTTATTTAACAGTAATCTCAAACTAGGAGTGAGCAAATAAACACAGGCCCTTGTTCTTACTGAGTTAGTAACATGCCATTGTATCTCTCGCAGTTGTGTAGATTGTGTATTTTCTTGCCTTGGATGATGCCTAAATGCAGTGCGGTTGATCCAGGGGAGATGGAGGAGTACTGTCTTTGGTGGGACAATGGAATGGAGGCAGAGGGGCTTCTCCATGAACCATAGAAACAGCAGCACCTGGAAAACTAGATGGTAGGGTTCTATTATAGCACCTCAAGAAAGGTAGAGGCCTAAAGAAGACCTGCTATCATGAGGAGACAGTATTTTCTTTTGAAGTTAAAACCAACCAGCCAGTCAGCCAGCCAGCCAACCAATCAGCCAGCCAGCCAGTCAGCCAGCCAGCCAGCCTTCCAGCCAGCCA
>PVKE010001663.1:0-55404 GCA_004027555.1 Craseonycteris thonglongyai | reverse complement strand
TAAGCAAGGACAAAAAAGTGAGATAATTTTTACCAGGGAAAGGAAATTTGAACTTGAAAGTCAGAGGACCTGGGTTCTTTTTTTGGCTCTGCTGTAAACAAATCTGTGACTTTGGACAAGTAGTTCATCTTTCTGAACCCAATTTTCATTATATCCAAAATGAAGGGTCAGACTAGAGGTCTTTCAGATTCATACTTGCTTCAAAAGTTCTATGATTCTCTGATTTTTTTAAAAAGCAGGGACCATCCTCTTGCACTTGACTAGTTTCCATTGATCTTCTACTGAAGAAGAACCTGACAGTCCTTCCTAGTTTCTTTATGTACAGTGGTCTTTCAGATTCAGTAGCAATCCTGATTCCAGTAGGATGAGGGATACCAAGTCTCTTTTATCAGTGAACTGAAAAGTATCTGCTGAGTACATACTGTGTATTTTGTTCCATGGTAGATGCAGTGGGAAATAGATATGAAAGAAGGTGGCATTGACTCTGTGCTCAGGAAGTGTTCATTTCACTGGGTAGATAAACTATGTTATGAAAAAGAATATTATAAAAGAGTAGGTAAGGGTATGGTGGGAAGATCTGGCAGTTGAAGGACCTGGGATGTACTGTTGGAGAGGATATTTTGTGGCCTTGAACATTTGTAAAATGAGCTTTCTAGGCTCTTTCCAGCTCTGAAATTGGTCACATTCTCTTTGAGGGAGAAGCAGCAGCTCTGAATCAGCCTATCAGAAGATAACCCAAGTGAGAACTACCCAACCCAAGCTCAGTTTTTACACTAATTCTGTGTAATTCCTGTATTGACTAGATGGAAAGGAAGGACTACTTTAATTTTCTTGAAATGCACCTAAGGGCCAACATTTTTTCTGTAAAGTCAAGTATTTGAGAAATGACAGGAGACCAAAGTGTCCCTGTTTCTGAGGTGATAAGTTTGTGCCCTGAGCTCATTCATTTTTGCCGCCTTAAGGCCTTCACTCCTGCAGTTTTTTTCTTCCTAAATTATCTTTCTCTTTTAATATACAAACATATGTTATAATCCTTGTAGTAGTGGTGATTAATTAATTGTTCACCAAAAGCTGTTCTTTGTGGTTTCCTTTCAGTAATAGGATCCTCAGATTTTACCTGGGAATGTGGCTGCTCAACCAGTCTACATTTCCTTGCCTCTCTCTTGCAGATAGATGTGGCCATGTGACTAAATGGATGTGACTAGAAGTGATGTGTGCCATTTCTGGGTCATGGTCTTAGAAAGGAAGCTAGTTGCCTTCTGTTTCTCTTTCCCCCTTTTTGGCAAGAAGAATGTATGAGTAGTGCTAGTGCATATCATTCCATCTTGCAAGTGAGGGCAACACTTTAGGGGGATTTGGATCAATAAGATGGCTCTTTGGATGATCTCATGGAGCCACATCCTAGCCATGGACTTCTCATTTATTTCTGGATGGTTAAATGAGAAAGGAATAAAATTCTATCTTGTTTGAGCCACTAATACTTTAACTGAATAAGTCACCTCTTTTAAACCATCCCCTCCAATTTATGATTCCATTTAGCTGTTGCCCAATTTCTTTGTTCTCTTTTATAGCAAGGGATTTTATATTTGCTGTGTTGACTTCCTCACCATTTATTCTCTCTGTAGCTTGATCCGTTGAGCTCTTGTTCTCCTACCCCACTGAAGTTATTTTTAATCAAGCTGCTATGACCAGTGATCAGTTCAGTGTCTACATGTTATTAACCTCTCACCAACATTGCATACTTGCCTCCTACTTCCTCTGATCTCTTAGCCTCTCATTTTTTGTGTTTTTGAAAGTTTATTTCACCCCTGTCCCCACAACTCTAAAATTTGGAATTTCCCTGTACTCTCCTTCGGTGATTACATCCATTTTCATGGTTTCAAATATAATTTATATGCTAATGAGACTTAAATTCCTCAAAATATCTTTTTACTGAGTTGTTTTTACCCTTGAGCTCTAGACTCATCTAACTCCATTCCTCCTCTTGGATGTCGTCAAATAGACACCGTGAATGTAACATGAACAGTGCAGAACTCTAAATTACTCTTTCATTTACTCCTCTCTCCACCTAGTCCCATGTCTTCACTGTCTTAATAAATGGCACCACTCTTTACCTAGTTGTGCAGGCCAAGCCCTGGGAGTCATCTTCCATTTTCCTTCTCATGTCAAGTCCTGTCAGCTCCACCCTCAGGATATAAACTGGACCTGACTATATCTCAGTTTTTTTCACTATTAAAAACCTAGGCTAGTAGCCTTTTTCCTTTGGAAAACTGCCAACAGACTTCCTTGTCACGACTCTTGTCCATGTCCTCCTCACCCATCCCATATGCAGGAGCTAAAAATTAATGTTAAATGTTAATCTGATCATATCACCTGCTTAGTGCCTTTCCAATGCACTTAACACTAAAACTAAAGCTTAAAAATTTTGTCATGGAAACAAAACCTCCATCTTGGTGACTTATGAGGTCTTTTATCAGTGATTCTTAACTGGGGAAGATTTTAGCCCTTAGGGAACGTTTGGCAGTATCTGGAGACATTTTTGGTTGTCAGGCCTGGTGGTGGCAGAATAAGGGGAGTGTACTAGTGGCATCCAGTGGGTAGAGGTTCAGGCTGCTGCTAAACATCCTACAATGCACAGGACAGCCCCCAACAACAAAGAATAATGTAGTTCAAAATGTCTGTAGTGTGTGATCTGGGTCCTGGCTTCCTCTCTAATCTTACCTTCCTCTGTTCTCGCCTTTGTTCACTGGGCTGTAGTCACAGTGATGTTCTTATTTATTTATTTTTAGACTTACATTAAAATATAGCTGACATACAATATATTAGTTTCAGGGGCACACAATAGTGATTTAATATTTATATACCTAAAATAGTGATCACCGTGATAAATCCAGCAACCATATGATACCGTCCATACATGCTATCACAATATTACTGACTATATTTCTTGTATTGTATATTACATCCCCGTGACTTACTTGTTTTGTACCTGGAAATTTGAACCTCTTATTACCCTTCACCTTCTCGCCCCTTTTTAAATTCATTAATTATAGTTGACATTCACTATTTTATATTAATTTCAGGTGTACAGCATAGTGGTTAGACATTTATATAATTTAAGAAGGGATCCCCTTGACTAGTCTAGTACGCACCTGGCACCATACATAGTTATTACCATATTATTGATTATATTCCCTGTGCTTTACTTTATATCCCCATGACTGTTGTAGCAACCAATCTGTACTTCTTAATCTCTTCACCTTTTTCACCCTGCCCCCAACCTCCCTCCCATCTGTCATCCTAATAAATCTAGTTACCATCTGACACCATACACGATTATTAAAATATTACTGACTATACTCCTTATGTTATACCCTATATCCTCATGACTACTTTGTAACAGTGAATTGTATTTAATACCTTCCCATTTTCCACCCACCCCTAATCTCCCTCCTGTCTAGCAACCATCAAAATATTCTCTGTATCTATGAGTTTCTTACTGTTTTGTTTGTTTATTTTGGCCTTTATGTTTCACATATTAGTGAAATCACTGTCTTTGTATGATGGACTTCACTCAACACAGTACCTTTCAGGTTCATCCATGCCTCTACAGATTTCAAGAACCCACATCCTCCCATGGCTGAGCAATATTCCATTGTGTGTGAAGGGGGAACCCCAAAAACCAGGATTATCTTTTGGAGGGTGGGCCCCTTGTAGTACAGGCTTCCCCCGCTAGGTGAGTGCTCTAGTAACCCATCTGTATCAGTCGACCTGCTGGTGTGGTGAGAGGCTGCATTCAGCTTTAGTGAATTTTTTTTTGAGACTCCTTCAACGCGTTTATCCATTGCATGATGGGTGATTTACACAAACTGTATGAGGCATGACAATGTGCCTGTCCACATTGTGCTGAGTGTTCAGCATTTTTTGACCAAAAAACGGCATGAGCCCCATGCTCCACCCTCCCTGTTCACCTGATCTTGCCCAGAGCGACATTGTTTTAGTTTCCCTAGGTGGAAAAAGACCTCAAAGGGAAATATTTTGCCAATATGGAAGAGGTGAAACAAAAAATGGCAGAAGCACTAAAAGGCATCCAAATTGATGAGTACAAAAACTGTTTTGAGCAGTGGAAAAAGCGTCTTGATAGGTATGTTGCATCAAATGGAGAATACTTTGAAGGTGACTGAAGTTTAAACATGTAAGAATAAATACACAATTCCTTTTGTAAATGAATTGGTTTTTTTTTTTGAGTCCCCCTTCATATAAGTACCACCTCCTCTTTATCCATTCCTCCATTGATGGGCACCAGGCTGCCTCCACATCTTGACCATTGTAAACAATGCTGCAATGAACATATGGATGCTCTTGTCTCCCTCCCAGTAGCATTTTTGGGTTTCTTCAGATAAATACCAAGAAGTGGGATTACTGGGTCCTTCTTTGTCTCTTGTTATAGCCTTAGTTTTAATGTCTGTTTTGTCTGGTATAAGTGTTACTACTCCACCCTTTGTTATTGTTTCCAATTTAATGAAATATATTTTTCTTATACCTTTACTTTCAGTCTATGTGTGTCTTTCTATCTGAAGTAAGTCTCTTGTAGGCAACATATATAAGGGTCTTGTCTTTTTAATCCAGTCAGCCACCCCATCTTTTATTTGGAGCATTTAATTGATTTACATTGAAAGTACGGTAATTGTTGATAGATTTGTAGTTATTGCCATTTTTACTGTTCATGTTTTTGATCTTTTTTGTTTGTTTGTTTGTTTTAAACAATCCCTCTAAGATTTGTAATTCTAGCTTGGTGTTCTTTTTTTTTTTTTAAAGATTTATTTTTATTGTTTTTTGACAGACAGACAGAGAGAGACAGAGAAGGGGGAGGGCCCAGAGCAGTCTCCATAGTTGACAGCATTAGTTTTCCATATGGTTTCACTCCACAGGTGGGCACGGGGCTACGCAGGGCAGGAGCTGGGCCGGGAACCTCTCACATAGGTCCCAGCAAGAACTGAACTGGAGGAACTCCTCAGCTTAGCATATGGGTCCGCCTGGGCCGTAGCCGGGACTTGATCCTTGGTCTCCAGGGCTGCAAAGCGAGCACTTAACCCGCCGTGCCATCCCAGCTTCCCCCTAGCTTGGTGTTCTTAATAGACTTTTAGAGCAGTTTGAGGTTCATAGCAGAATGGTGCAGAAGGTACAGAGATGTCCCATGCACTTTCAGACCCCTCAAAGGCACGATTTCTCTTATTGTCAACATCCCCCAGAGTGATACATTTATTGCAGTTGATGAACCTACAGTGACGCATCAGTATCACCCCAAATCTATAGTTTATATTAGGATTCAGTCTTGGTGGTGTACTTTCTGTACAGAAAAGTCTCACTGCCCTGCAAATCTTCCTGTTCACCCCTGCCTATTCTTCCCTTACCTTCTCCCCATCCCCAACTCCTGGCTACCGCTGGTCTCTTTAATGACTTTATTGTTTTGCCTTTTCCTGAAGTCAGATAGTTGGATTCAAACAGTATGTATGTAGCTTCTCCAGATTGGCTTCTTTCACTTATTAATATGTGTTTAAGTTTCCTTCATGTCTTTTCATGGCTTGATAGCTCATTATCTTTTTTAGCACTGAACGATATTCTGTTGTCTGGATGTATGACAGCTTCCATTCATCTGTTGGAGGACATCTTGGTTACTTCCAAGTTTTGCCATTTATGGAAAAAAGTACTTAAGCGTCTATGTGCAGGTTTTTTTTGTGGGCATAAGTTTTCAACTCTTGGGTGAATACCAAGGAGTGTGATTGCTAAATTGTATGGTACGAGTATGTTTATAAGAAACTGTCAAACTGTTTTCCATAGTGGCTGTACCATTTTGCATTCCCACCATGAGAGTTCCTGTTGCTTCATACCCTCTCCAGCATTTGGTGTTGCCAGTGTTGTGGATTTTGGCCATTCTAATAGTTGTGTAGTGGATGATCTTTTTAAAAATCTCTTGAAAAAGATAAGCACACACCTTCTTAATTTATAATCTTCTTCATAAACCGTTTTAGGGGCAAGAGCTCTGTCTAGATACATGGTGTATATGTAGCTTTCCTACAATTTGTTGATGATGGGGGGATGTCTTTCTGAAGCCATCATGGGAACTGAAGATAAGGTTTTCAATAATAATGATAAAGGATTTCAATTGGGAGCAATAGGGAAGGTTATGATTTTCTGGAGGATAAAAAAAAATCTCTTTAGATAAGGCTGCTTTAGAGTTTACTTAGTGATTAATTTTGTAGAATGGAGGAATTCACCTCCATTTTGTAGGCAGGCAAATGACAAGAGTAAGCTGAGAGCAGGGACTTACAAGATAGAAAGGTTACTTCAGAGTTTAACTTTTATCTCACCTTGTGTCTCATACCATTTGATTCTGCATACAGAGCTATGTCTTCATAAAATTGTTGAAACTGTACTTACACAGGCCTCTAGGGACTATGTGGTCTTACTTTTCCCCAGTATCAGAATTCCTTCCACATTATTCTTGAACGATACACATCTACTGTGCTTCTATATTTTCAGGTCTGAAAACTCAGTGACTCACATGACAGCCCAACTCTTTTTTAAAAATAGTAGTTCTTATTGTTCAAAAATTCCTCATATTTAAGTGGAATGTAGCTCCTTGCATTTCTAACACCACACAGATCTGCTTTATTTTTCACATGATAGCTCTTTAGCTGTCATGTGAAAAATGGTTGGTCCTTTTATCTTACCATCAGCCTTTTTTTTTTTCTTCTCAGAATAAATGTACTCATTTTCTTCGATTATTCCTCACATGGTAAGGTTTTTAGATCATTTTCTAACATTTTTGGGACCTGAGGCAAGAATACACTTGGAAGGCCATATGCCATGTTGTCTAAAAATCTACAAGTTAAAAGCTAATTGGTAAAGCTGTCCCATCACCTACCTTAATAAATAAAACTTTATAATGACCAAATCAAAGTCAGACAGAGAATTCTCAGACTCCCCTGCAGGACATGGTAAAGTACAAAGGAAGAACCAACCTCCAATCCGAGATCCCCTTTGTCCAGCTCCTTGCTTTGCATGTTCCAGCCTATTCATCTGCACACATCTTTCTGACTCCCGCTCTTTGACCATCTCTTGGGCTTGGGGGTGTAAATACTGATACAATTTGTTTGCATTTGGGAGGACCAACTCAGAAGATGTCTGAGCAGACAGACTCCAGAAGTGGACTGGAAATTCTGTGGTCCTGGGCAGGATGAGGTTGTGGGGGTGTGTAGGCTGCAAGTGGGCATACCTTTTAGGCCCTGAGAATAGCTGGCCCCATAGTCAAGGGTGTGGCCAGCAGTGTATGGCCTTCCGCAGATCCCTATTGTGTAGGTCCTTACTGCACTTTGGAACCTGATCCCTATTGTGTAAGATGTTACTGCTCTATCATAGTCAAACGCTGGTCTTGATTCTGTTTGTCATAGTCAGTTATTGTGGAAAATGTTAAATTCCCTCTTATAATGCTCCATATTGGACACGGTGTTCTAATTAGAGCTTCCTAACAGGTGTGCCAGGTGATGCTTTGAATGCGTCACAGATGGGCCAGAAATACTGATTTCTTCAGTCCTCAGAGAGTGTTGGCAGTGACAGAGTGCTAAGAGCCTCTAGACAGATTACTGTTGTCCATATTGTCCAGCAACAGCTTGGCTTTTGTTCCCCACTGTGTCTGGATCAGTGCAGTCTTTATTTATTTATTAAAAAAAAAAGATTATTATTTTAATATTTGAGAAAGAGAGAGACAGAGAGAAGGGGGAGGGCCCAGAGCAGTTTTGACATAGTTTCATTCCACAGAGTTGGATGTGGGGCCACGTGGTGTGGAAACTGAACTGGGGTTCTTCCACATGGGTGGCTTGACCTAGTTCAGCATATGAGTTTGCATGGGCCAGGGCCAGGATTTGCACTCAACCTGTTGAACTATCCTGGCATTCTCAATTTTTTTTTAAGATTTTGTTTTGTTTTGTTTTGAGAGAAGGTGAGACAGAGACAGAAACAGAGAGAAGGGAGGAGGGCTCAGTCTCCATAGTTGCACATCATTAGTTTTGACAGTTTCATTCCACGGAGGTGGATGTGAGGCTGTGCAGGGTGGGAAGTGAACTTGGGCCTCCCGCATGGGAGGTGAGACCCTTTGCTGCCATCCTGGTGGATACCAGTTGCACTGCAGTTCAACATGTGGTTTTGCATTGACCAGGACCAGGATTTGATCCCTGGACCTTGCATTTGGGAGGTAAGCTCTCAACCTGTCGAGTTAATCCCAACATCCCTACTGTCATTTTTTATGTGTTGTAAATGAAGATTGGAAAACTCTGCTCTAGACTGCTGTATGGTGACTATCCAGGTCTGAGAGTATAAAGCATTTTACATATAGCTTTAAGAGCATTTTTTATCAACATCATTATTTGGTCTGTCTGGCGATGTTGGAGGTGTCAGAGTAGGTTCATGCTCTTTATTAATGAGGATGCAGATCCAGGTTAAGTGGTTTAATCTGGCTACGTATTATATTCTCACTCAATTAGGGCAGTTGAGACTAGAACTTCATTCTTCTGACCCTTATTTTGGTATATTCTCTCTACTAACCCAAATTGGTTTTTTTTTTTGGTGCTTTTTTTGGGACAGTGTATTACTTCTGGTTCATTTAGGGCATATAGGCAATTAAGTTTTTTAGAGTTTTTCTATCCCGACTTATGTTACTTTTTTATTGTTACTTTTTAACTTGAAGACTCAACTTTCCATTTAGTCTCTATTAAATGCTTTCATTTTTATGGGAGTCAAACAGTTGATCCAGTGATTTGAAACTTGGTTCTGTGTTTTATCCATTTTGATAGTTCTCTTCCCCAGATTAGTGTGTAATATTTAGTTATTACAGTGATGTTTGTAAGAAATGGTCACACTGAAGCATTTATAAAAGATTAGATTACATTAAGGCAGAAAATTGTAATACATTTTGGAAATAGTTCTTTCATAAGCCAGTTATGATAAAAAAAATCTGGCACATAAATGTAAATTCACTTTCTTATAATTTAATGCCCACTTTGTATTGATCTTTGCAAATGTTATTTTATTTAAACCTCAGAAAAGTGTGGTCTCTTGCTTATCCAACTAAGTGGTGGATTGATTCAGAATTCAAATCTAGGTCTGTTTGACCTCAAATTACCTGTGTTTTCCTCTATAAATAATGTGAAATGATTTGCAAACATTTAATTTGGGCTGGGAACAGGATGTTTCCCGGATTTATATTCTTACATTTAGACTAACTAAGTCTCTAATGTTACTCCTGCAGAGGACAGTTGCCCCCTCCCGCTGCTCCCCAAGAATTATCTGGTGTTAATGTCAGGAGTGAGGTTGAGAATTGTATGTGTGTTTGTATATTTAACTGACTGTTGTGGTGATAGGTATTAGAATGTCTGAGAGAGATGGCATTCCTTGTGCCTCTGATGATGAAAGTCAGGCTTTTTATGTTTTATTGCTTATTCTTACTAGAATTTTTGATGGGAAAAACAATTTGTGTAACATATGCAACTAAGCTGGCTTTCATGTATTGACTTGCTTAGAGTGTTACTTCTATGAGGAGTTACGTTTATTAGTTTAAGTGTAGATTTGAAGGAATAGTTGCTTAGTAGCTTCATACAAGTTCCTTCTCTTTTTCCTTGTTTTTGAGTTCTAAAACATGACCAGAACATAACTGTAGCACTTTTCCCAGTTTATTCCTAGTAACTTTCCCAGACTTGATTATGTGTGCCTTTGATCTAGATTGCCATACCACCTCCTTAAGTTTTATTACCTCAGTCTAGAAGAACCTTCAGAGATTCCTTAACTAATATACTTACTAAACTCTCTTGCTTGATTTTCAAGGAACATTTTTATATAATCCTCAATTCATGATTCAGTTTCTCTGAAAGGCAAATGTCTGTCTTATTAATAGTATCACTACCAACTATTAATGCTAACAGTTTTTAATTATTATTGATCTGTCAGGATCTATTCTTAGCCCCACACATGTATTTTTTGGGTTTATTAGCAGATCACTCTAACCAACTGAGCTAACTGGCCACTTGCTGTATTATTGGGTTTAATCATCACAATTGCTCCCATGAAGTAGTTACTTATACTAATTTTTTTTGTGGTAAAATTTACATAACAAAATTTACTGTCTTAACCATTTTTAGGTGCACATTTCAGTAGTTAGGTATATTCACACTGTTGTGAAGCAGACCTTATTTATCTGGCAGGACTAATACTCTGTGCCCATGAAACAATGCCTCATTTCTCTTCCTGTAGACCCTGGTAACCACCATTCTGCTTTCTGTTTCTGAGAATTTGACTACTTTAGATACCTCATATAAATGGCATCATACAGTTTTTGTCTCTGTGACTGACTTCGTTCACTAATGTAATGTCTTCAAGGTCTACCCATGTTGCAGCATGTGACAAGATTTCCTTTTTAAGGCTGAGTAATATTTTGTTGTGTGTATCTATACATCACTCTGTTTATCCATTCATCCATAGATGGACAATTGGGCTGTTTCCACCTCCTGACTATTGTGAATAGTGTTATAATGAACATGGATATGCAAATATCTCTTTGAGATCTTGCTTTCAATTCTTTTGGATATATACACAGCAGAATTTCTGGGTCCTATGGTAATTCTATTTTTAGTTTTTTGAGGAAATGCTATTTTCCACAGTAGCTGAACTGTTTTACATTCTCTTCACATTCCCATCAACACTTGTTTCTTTCTTTTTTTTTTTTTCGCTAGTAGCCATGTTAATGGATGTGAGGTATTATCTCATTGTGATTCTGATGTGGATTTGTTTAATGATAATGATGTTGGCCATTTAAAAATATGCTTGTTGGTCATTTGTGTATCATCTTTGGAGAAATGTCCATTCAAGTCCTTTGCCCATTAAAAAAAAATTAACTGGGAAGCCAGGATGGATCAGTGGGTTAAGTGCTCACGTTGCAGCCCCGGGGACAGAGGATTGAATCCCGGCCCCGGCCTGTGCAGACCCATATGCTGAACTGGGGAGTGCCCCCAGTTCGGTTCTTGCCAGGGTGAGACCCTGGCCCAGTCCCTGCCCTGTGCAGCCCCGCGCCCACCTGTGGAATGAAACTATGTGGAAAAACCAATGATGTGCAACTATGGAGACTGTTCTGGGCCCTCCCCTTTCTCTCTGTCTTTGTCTCCGTATCTCTCTCTCTCTGTCAAAAACAATAAAAATAAATCTTAAAAACGGGGAAAGCCGGGACGGCTCAGCGGGTTGAGCGCTCGCTTTGAGGCCATGAGGACCGAGGATCGAATCCCGGCTCCGGCCCAGGCAGGACCCACGTGCTGAACTGGGGAGTTCCCACAGTTCGGTTCTCTAACTGTCTCTGTCTCTGTCTCTGTCTCTCTATCTGTCAAAAAGTAAAGTGGAGATAACTATGCACTGAAGACAAAAAGATAATTTCTCTCTATAAATGTGAAAAGATAAAAAAAAAAACAAAAAACCAACAAAAAACTAGTGACACTTTATTTGATAACCGAATAAAAGGGCATGACTGGAACTCTGCCAGGATGGTCCTTAAGATTCTGCCCTGACCAGGGTAATATTAACTTTCCAGCATTGTTAGTGTAAGGTGGAGTACTATGAACTACTTACAGAATTAGGAAGAGGTTGAAACAGACTCTAAAGGTGAGTCCTTTAGGAAGGAAAATGAGCTGCTTTTCTTTGTGTCCCTTTACAAAGTCTAATCAGAAATACCACCCCATATATCATGAAGACTATAACCAGCAGCACCAAAAACACCATTTTTAAGAAGAGTTTTTCTTCAACAGAATCCATGTAACTATGTTGAAAAATTGTATTTTAGCTAAAAGCAGGAACAGAGCCATCTAAATACCTAGCTAGTATTTAAAGTTTTCAAAGGCTGGGGATGTGCACATTTAGCAGCAAAAGCTTTTGCTTTTTGTTTTGCCTCAAGGGAAAGTGATGGTGGTCAGAGGGGCCACCATCCAAGGTCTGGTCCTGGGGGCCCCTGGTCTTGGTGCTCCGCCACATGCCTGATCCCCTGGTGACCGAACTCAGACTTGATCCGCAGCTTGCCTGTCTGGGCTTGGGGGAAGGATACCTGGGATCCACACGATGATGAAAGGTGTTGGCTTCTTTTGGTCTGGGGAGGTGTTGCCAACTTGGAGAAAAGTTTTTAGTTCCATGGGTCGCAGCACTGGTTGCTTTTCTATACGACCGGAGGTTTCTCCTGTGCTTTCTGCTTCCACTTTCGGGCATTTTAAACAGCTTAGAAGTCCCATCTTGGTTCTGGATAAAACTGCAGGCGATTTCCATCTTGGGATTCTAAGATTTATTGAACTTGCTGGATATTAGTGATATGCCAGCTATACTTGGAAGAGGTTTCCAATGTCAAGGCATCTTTTCGAAGAAAAGCTGTGGTGAAGTTGGGAAGCTGTTTTTTTGTTTTGTTTTGTTTTTGTTTTAATACTTTCTATAGATATTCTCTGTTGCAGGGATTCAAAAAAGAACCGAGGAATGTTGAACACCAGTGGTTCTGGTTTGCAGTCAAACTGATAGTGCCTGGTTTGGTGGATGCGCTCTGTGACATAGCCAGCCAAAGTTGGAAGGATAAGGTCACTTGTGCTTCATCTAACAGCTGACCACAGGCCAGCCTTTTTAATGAAGAAGCAATCACAGGCTTTTCTAGGCTACTTTTCTTTATACTACTGCTCACTGCATCTTAAGGCAACAGTGAACTGTTCATCTGTGCACGAGATACTTCATCTTTTTCTTCTTCTTTGCCTTAGTGGCAGTAGACCCACAAGCTGATACTGTTGATTTTGAATGGCAACCCAGCTGAGGCACAATAATCTCTAAGACCACTGGAATCAAAATTTAGGAAGTCTGAGAATTTCTGAGCCAATGTCTCGTCATTGGCAACAGCACAGATACAGGCAAAGAAATGAATGCATCTCTGGGCTGCCTCGTCCTTGGAAGCACTCGACTTGTGCAATTTCAGAGTCTGGCAGGAGCAGAAGAAATGGAGCTTAGGCAAGCTTTTGGCACTGATTCTCTGCACAAAGGACGTATGCAAATACCCCAAACTATGTTTCTGGCTTGCCTTGCATTTTACCATCAAAATGTTTTTAATAATTCTCTATACAAGGGGACCCATGGTTCTGTGGCCAACTGCCAGATGGTTTGCTTGGTTTCTGGGGAGGCCTGCATTGCATTCAGGACTGAGCTCTTTAGAGTCAGAGGGGTGGCCTCTGCCTGGCAGTTCACTGCCAGCTTGGTGTCCTGGCCCTGCTTTTTCACAACGCCCTGGGTGGCAGCTTTCCGGCATGAGGGGACATAACACCGTCCAGAACTCAGCTATGTGATGATCATCCCATCTACTGGATGGATTGTTGTCTCTGAAACACCTAGCTCCACAGAGTAGTGGTAAGCGAGGCCATGGTCTCTTTGCCACACTGAGCAAACCTGCAGATCAGAGCCTGTTACGATGTTGACAGCTTCAACACTAGGCTGCTTCCGTGCACCATAGTGGAATATAGTTCTGCATGTCTTGTTCTTACAGCTCAGTCCCTGGGTTCCATCATATGTGCTGTACTGGGGACACTTTCTGAGTCGCCTCAATGTGGCCTTTTACAAGTCAGATAAGAAAGCTAAGACGGGGGAAGCCGGGATGGCTCAGTGGGTTGAGCGCTCACTTTGCAGCCCTGGGGACCGAGGATCAAATCCAGGCCCCGGCCCGTGTGGACCCATATGCTGAGCTGGGGAGTGCCCCCAGTTCAGTTCTCACCGGGGTGAAGACCCCGGCCCAGTTCCTGCCCTGTGCAGCCCCGCCCACCTGTGGACTGAAACTATGTGGAAAAACCAATGATGTGCAACTATGGAGACTGTTCTGGGCCCTCCCCCTTCTCTCTGTCTCTGTCTCTGTATCTTTCTGTCAAAAAAAAAAAAGAAAGCTAAGATGTTCAAGAGTTTGGTTCCATTTTTCACAGGCTCCTGTATCAGATACCAGAGCATCTAGAAAACAGTTGATAAAGATATCAGAAAATTTGTAGTTATTTGTAAGAATTTTATTCTTTGAGATTTGATTTAAGTTTTTAATTGCAGTTGATATGCAATATTGTATTAGTTTCAAATGTACAACATAGTGATTAGACACTTATAACTTACAAAGTGTTCACCTTAGATAATTCTAGTATCCATCTGTCACCATATATCCTTGATTATATTATTTATATTATTACAATATTATTCATTATATTCCCTGTGCTGTATTTGACACCCCTGTGACTATTTTGTTAACTACCAATTTGTCCTTAATCCCTTTCCCTTTTTCACCCATCCTCTAACCCCCACCCCCCTGTTCGCCCCCCAAATCTGGCAGCCATCAAAATGTTTTCTGTATCTGTGTTTGTTTCTGTTTTGTTTATTAATTTTGTTATTTTGATTCTACATGTGAGTGGAATCATGTGATATTTGTCTTGTTCTATCTGACTTTTTCACGTAGCAAAATACCCTTAGGTCCATCCATGTTATCACAAATGGTAAGATTTCATTCTTTTTTATTGCTGAGTAATATTCTCTGTGTGTGTATGTGTGTGTTTACCACATCTTCTTTAGCTAGTCATCTAAAATTTGATTTTAATTTAAGTATATCATTAGCATTTGTTAACTTTGTAATGGGAGATAGTAACTTTGGGTTTCAGCATTCTTAAAGTAAGGTTTTAAGAAACAGATCACTCATTTTTAAAATGCTCTTTTTCCTCATTGAGTATCTCCCATGAATTTACTGGGTTTATAATGAAATGTACTATGTTTTAAAGCTGTTATCATTATCTGATTACTTTGCAATGGCATTATCAATGTAGAGCCCAAGGTGCTTGGAAATTGTGTAGCTGGGTGATATTTTAAATTTAACAACAATAAGAAATACTTTTATTCTGGATATATAATACAAGCTTTAGAAGGAAGAGTTTTTGGTTGTATTGATTTATTATTATTTTTATGCTTTTTCCCGTTTCCCAGCTTGAGATAACATATGGAAGTTTAAGGCGTGTAACATATATTGCAAAATGATTACCATGATAAGGTTAGTTAATATTTCCATCCCCTCATATACAAGTAGTTATTTTTTTTCTGGTGATGCTCACATTTAAGATCTACTCTCAACATCTTTAAATGTTTCTTTGTCCTCATTTTTAAATATTTATTTATTTATTTTTAATTGTTTTTTTTTTTGACAGAGAGAGAGAGAGAGAGAGAGATAGAGAGAGATACAGAGAGAGATACAGAGACAGAGAGAGAACTGAACTGGGGGAGCTCCCAGTTCAGCACATGGTTCCGCACGGGCCGGGCCGGGGCCAGGATTCGATCCTCGGTCCCCGGCAATGCAAAGTGAGCACTTAACCCACTGAGCCATCCCGGCTTCCCCTCTCAACATCTTTAAAGTGTATAATACAGTATTGTTGAATGTCATCACCATGGTATACATTAGATTCCCAGAACAATTCATCTCATGGCTGGAATTTGTACTCTTCAACCAACATCTCTCCATTTTCCCACTATAGCCTCTGACATCCACCATTCTACTCTGTTTTTATAAATCTGGCTTTTTTTAGATTTCACATATAAGTGACAGCATACAGTATTTGTCAAAATCCATCCATGTTGTTGCAAAAGGACGGCTTTCTTTTATTTGTTTTTATGGACAAATAATACTCCATTGTACGTATATACCATGTTTTCTTTATCCATTCACCCATCGATGGATAATTGAATCTTTTTATGTTTTGGCTATTGAGAATAATGCTGCAAAAATCATAAGGATGCACATACTTCTTCAAGATGGTGATTTTATTTTTTGTGTGTAACCAGTGGGATTGTTGGATCATATGGTAGTTCTATTTTAAGTTTTTGAGGAATTTCCATACTCTTCTCCATAGTGGCTGTACCAGTTTACATTCTGACCAACAATGCACAAGGCTTCTCTTTTATCCACATCCTTGCCAGCACTTGTTGTCTCTTTTTGATGATAACCATTCTGAGAAGTGTGAGGTGATATCTCATTGTGCCTTTGATTTGTGTTTCTCTGCTAATGATGTTGAACATCTTTTCATGTACCTGTTGTCCATTTGAGTGTCTTCTTTGGAAAAATCCTATTCCAAGTCCTCTGCCCATTTTTAAATCAGGTTCTTTTTTCTTGTTAATGCTCTTTTTCTTTTTGGTCTATTTAAAAAGTAGTGTGTAATAATTGACTTCACTGTTGACTCATTTGGGAAAATAAACAGGTTCCCATATGTGGTTTCAACTGTTCTCTCTTGTAGGGATACATTCTGACCTGATGTTTTAGACTTCCCAAAGTGTATATAACTGTATTTAGAAATGGTTTTAAAATGCCAGCTTCATCCAGATTTTACAGCTTTTTATTTGTAAGTTGGGTTAAACTAACATCTCAGCATTAATTTAGTAGATATTTACTATCTTATCTATTTGAAACAGATTTGGGGGCTTTCTTTATGCCCCTTATATTGTTAGAAATTAAAAACAAAACATAAGACAGCTAAAATAATTAAAAATATAATATAGTACAAATTTTTTTAGAAGTTGAAGAAAAATTCAAAACTCGAGGTGTATTTTAATTCTACTTTAGTTTATGTCTGGTATGCCCAATTTAGTCTTTCAAAAGTAAACATTGTTTTTAAACATTTTATCACATTTTCATATTTTCTCCTAATTTGTGTATAAAAGGCAGACATAAGTTCCCCATTTATAGAAAGCTCCATGTTCATTTTTCATATGGTGATATGGTAATGGCTAAACATAAACAAATTTAGTTATAAAAGTCATCAGAATTTGAAGATTTTTTTCCCCTTAGAACAACAGTAAAAGGAATTGCTGGCATCGCTGGTAGCATATTTCCTGCTAAATAAGATTTTGATACATTTAGTTAGCTTTTTTTGTTTGTTTGTTTCATTGTATCATTAATATTCTGGGATTCATTTAGTGAGATGTTTAAAGTGCAAATTACTTTGATTAACAGAAGAAATTGTTTGATCAACTCTGCTCTTAGTAGGAAGCAGTTTTCATACATTTATTTGCTTAAGAGTATGTCCTTAAAACTGTTTGGTGAATTCCTCATCACCCGCTTGCTTGGCATAGGAGAGAGGTGGAAACAGAAAATATGCTTGGTTTTTACTGGCTTTATTTCTTTTAGCATTCCTGCTTAATCAAAATAGGGCTGCGGCTGTGGCATGTGGAGAACTGGATTCATGTAGCCGGAGCTGTTTTATAGGTGAACCTCTTGAAGGTTAGGGAGGGAGGGGCTGAAACAGGAGAAAAGTTACAAAATTCTTCAGGTTAGTTTTAGCTAGATTAGTGATATGAAAAATATTATGACGTTCTTAGTCTTTCAGGGTTATGGACTGTAGAAGAAGTAGAAAAAAAAAAAAGAAAGAAGCTCTTGGTTAAATGAGTCTATGAAGGCATTAGTGGTTTTGAAATATTTCTGAGTTACTGAATTTTATGTAACAAAATCTGGAATAACTTTTCCTTTTTTACTTTAGTTAGGCCCTTTCCCTTCTGTTTAGCTCTGTCCAGAGCCACCGTATACTCACGTTCAACAATATTTATGTATTTTTGTGATCTTTGCTATGGGATTTGTTCTTTTTTGCTTCTTTTCAGCTATGTTCCTTTCCACTGTATGCTCATTCAAATAAAAAAATAATGAGTTTGGATCGATTTTGTCTGAGGAGTGTGGTGTTTAGCACAGTGTTAGTGGCTCAGTAAATTTTAGGTAGTATTTTCAGCCTCTCAGGAGCATTTACCTTACGGAAAGTTTCCTGTGTGGAGGAAACTGTCTCCTGTCTGCACTGGCAAAGGCTGCTCGCATCATGCTTCAGTCGATTTGTGTTCATGTAGTTCTCGGCTCTGCTGCTAAGAATTTTATTGCCAACATGCATCTGAAATTTTACTTATCGGTTAATTTGGGGGGGCTAATAATTTTTGATCAATCAGGTATAATAACACTATTTTATTGTATTAGGATGGATTTTAGAGGTTGCTGTTAGCACATGAAAGTAGTAGGAATTTATTTAAAAATTGGTGGTTTAAATGGACCGTTTTAGCAATTAAAATGTTTGACTTCTATGCTTAAAGAGTTATTAAAGTATATAAATAAAGGTAAAATTACTTGTATCCTAAATTACTATAGTGTATTTATAGTATTATGTATATATTTTAGGTTCTATTCTATTTTAAAATATATTTCATAACTTTGAGATTTCTTACTTAGGTATATTATTATATTTTAAGAAAGATTATTTACATTTATAATTCTGTATAAAAACCCATAGTAAATTTCTTTACTTTTACCACGTATGATTTAAATAGAGAAAGATAAGGATGAGAGAACCTCTGAAATACAAAGTAAACAAAGATTTACAAAGTAATATAAGAAGTATGACAAGAAGTTATAGCACCATTACTGCCAGTGATGTTCTTTGTGTTTGGCTAAAATCAACATTCATTTATGCTCAGGTAAATAAATTATTTTATTTCACAAAAGAGATTTAATAATTTATGGTTGAAGCATAAATGAAATACTATGCCTTTCAGTTAAGTAATGCACATAGAAGCCTCGGATGTAAAAGTTCAGTCCGTGTAGTTGTTGCAGCCCATGTCATTGAAGGAATGGGGACAAAAGTTTGTTTGTAACTACCATGGAACTGAGTATAAAGACTCTAGTGACCTTTGAACTTCTGTGGCTGTGAATCTGAACAAGGAATTGTTTGAGGATGGGAAAAGCTGCCAGTAGACTTGGGATATGCTTTCTCCTTGCGTTCTGTGGAATTATTGAATGACCCTACTTCAGAAAAACAAAAAGGCAGAAACCAAAAAACAAAAAGCTTAATTGGAAGAAATTCTTATTGGTCTCAGAAGAATCTTGTGTCCATTGAGCTAAATCTCATTAGATATTTATGTTCCAAAGTGATAGTCTCTGTAAAAATATTGTCTACACTTACAAAAATAGCAACATTAGTTATTGCTGTTTTATAAATTGATGAGGCTGGTAGGTGCTTGTGGTTGCTTCCTCTGCAGTTCTTTCTGTTTTTTCCTCTGCAGTTCTTGTTATCTTCTTTCTAAAACTATCCTCCAGCTCTACTAGTTGAAAAGTTCCCTGTATCTGGGTCAAACTAATTTCTTAGCTTTTTTTTTTTTACATTGTTTAAAAGTTGGGCATTATTCAGAGAGTGAGAAACCCATAAATGTTTGTCAAATGAGTGAGTGAATTAATAAATAGGAAAAGTGTATGTGAGAGAGAGAGAGAGAAAGTAGGAATAATGGCATTTATAGTACTTTTTTTTTTTCTTTCTTCCAAGATTGGTTAATAAAAATTTAGTAACATCTCTTAATATGAGAATACCATCAATATAGATATAGAGGAGCTCTTTTGTAGGTGTAGAGTAGCTCAGCCTCAAATCTAAGCCAGTGTTCAAACTGGACTCAGAGAACACGGTTTTATTTCAAATCTGTGGTCCTTGGAAAGTCTGAGGAATCAATACTGCTATTACCATTTCAAAGAAAAGTTGGCCCTGGCTTACGTTGTTGCATTATGTATATGATTAATTGTTGCATAATTATATATGATTAATAAAGCAAAATGCTTGCATTTGAAATTAGTGCACTGATTCACCATTAAATAATGCATGTGCTTTGAGGTGGTCCTCTTTTCCATTAATAATGCATTTGTTCATTTCTTTTCACATACTTTTAGGTAATTCTCTTTCTGATCGTTGGTTAGCACCATAATTTGGTTTATAGGTTGATATGTTGTACAGATCTGTGATCACAATCCTTAACTAGAGTCATTGGGATTGAGTCTGTGACTTCATTAGCCACTTTGTCTTTGTGAATGATATGGGATAGGTGTGAAAAATTAATATAGTAGTTATGATAAGAAACATGATTGACTTTTTATTTTTTAAACATTTATTTTATTGAGAGGAGAGAGAGAGAGAAGGGGGAGGGCCCGGAGCAGCCTCCATAGTTGTACATCATTAGTTGTGACAATGTTTCATTCCACATAGGTGGATGTGGGGCTGCGTGGGGTGGGAACTGAACTTCTTCCACTGAGCCTTCCCAGTGGTTACCAGTTGCACCGCAGTCCAGCATGTGGGTTTGCATGGGCCGGAACCAGGATTTGATACCTCTAGACCTCATGGTTGCAAGGCAAGCACTCAACCTGCTGAGCTATCCTGGCGTCCCTCATGATTGACTTTTTAGTAACTTTTCCAAATGTGTTTATATATATATCTTGAAATACTGATTTACCTGAAGTTTAACATGAATTCTTAATTCTTTGATACTTAGAGAATTTTTTTTTGAAGTTGATTGGATTTTTCATTTATTATTTTTTTTTTGAAGATTTATTTTTATTGTTTTTGACAGAGAGAGAGAAATACAGAGACAGAAACAGAGAGAAGGAGGAGGGCCCAGAACAGTCTCCATAGTTGAACATCACTAGTTTTTCCACATAGTTTCATTCCACAGGTGGGCGCAGGGCTGTGCAGGGCAGGAACTGGGCCGGGGTCTCACCCCCGTGAGAATCGAACTGGGGGGACTCCCTAGCTCAGCATATGGGTCTGCACGGGCTGGAGCCGGGATTCGATCCTTGGTCCCCAGGGCTGCAAAGTGAGTGCCCAACATCCTTAGCCATCCCAGCTTCCCCAGATACTTGGAGAATTTTATTCATCATACTCATATGAAAAATTACTTTGGAAGTTTAGCTTTGAATCTTGATTTATCAGTTTCTCTTATGAAATATCACAGTTTACTGGCAGAAGTTCTTCTTTTTAAGATTTGTCTTAACATGCCTAAGATGAGCAGGGCCTCCAAGTGTTTGTGATCCTCAGTGGAGGTAGAAATGTAGAAAGGAGGGGGCTAGAGCCATGAAAGGAAACATTTGGTTGTCAGGGAAGATGACTGAAAGAGAGTGGAAGCTGGGAGCTGGATAGTGATGCAAAGGGGAAGATTACAGTACAAATAACTGTAGATGAGCAGCCTTGCAGATCCCAATGTAAAGGGAACAAGATGTTAGAATCAGAACAAATGACAGTAGGCCTCAGACGATCTTTATTTGGTAGACGAGACAATCCTTAAATGTTTCAAAGATTAAAATCATTAAATCCAACTTTCTTGGATTAATTGATATATGTATGTGTATATATTCACTTTTAGTTTTAGTTTATTTTAATTTAATTTTTTCCTGTATTATCTGTTGAACTTAGTTTAGACTTTAATGTGATAGTTTAAGAGAGAACAAGCAAATCTTTGTACAAAATGTAGAATATATTTGACAAAATGCTATCAAATTGCTATGTAATATTTAGTGAATTGAGTATTCACTTAAAAAATTTTTCCATGAAATATGTTCATACTATTTTAGACAAGAATAAGATTTTTTTTTTAGTAGTGTCTTCCATTTAGTTAAAATGAATGGTTTATTCAGGGAAAAGATAAAGACAAGGATGGATAAATATGGGAAGTACTGGGTATGGCATTTTCACACCTGTTACATCTAGAAGAAAAGTTTGTGTTCTGATAACTATATATTCAGCAGAATAGTGCCACAGTATTTGATTTGATAAGTTGGCTAATAATCATAAATTTAAACTTCAAATAAAATGAAAAAAATAGTAATTTGGGTGAATGGTGAATAATACTTTAGGTTGGAAAAGAGCAGGCTAAGAATTTGTTGTTTATTTTGAAAAAAATTGTCAGGAAATAATTATTTTCTTTTATTTTTTAGAGTTATTTTATTGTTTTAGAGAAGGTGAGAGAGAGGAGAGAGAGAAAAGAAGAGAGAAAGAGAGAAGAGAGAGAAAGGGAAGGGAGAGGGCCCAGAGCAGTCTCCATAGGCAAGTGCTCAACCACTGAGCTTTCCCCAGCATCCCTACTTGCTGTCTTTAGGATTTAAGAAGTTATGGTGTTATTTATTTAGTTACTAATTTGCAACATCTAAAAACTGAGAATTTTAGAAAACTTTATTCAGCTTTAAAAAAAATTTCTTTATAAAAGATTAAAATTGAAATATGCAAGTAAAGTGATCTATAGTTGCTAGCTGAAGAAATGGTGCCTGTAACTGATCTTTTAATGTGATGGTGCCTGAACTTGTACATTTCTTCCTGTGGTAAAACGTATGAAATATGCTTTGGAAAAATAGTTGCCAGAATTGGACCACAGGAAATTGCTTCTAGTGCCATGAACCACTAACTTGTAAATTACTAGATTAAAAAAAAAAAAAATTCACTATTGGTAAACACATCATTAGTAAACTCATAGCTGTGGCAGAGGTTCCAAATTGCCTGCCTAATACTGGTTTTCCCCTTTTCATTTCTAATAGAACATTGTTTTGTTAGCAGCAGAAGTGTGCCTAGGTAAAAAATTATATGTATTTCTTAACCTCCTTTTTAGCTGGAGTAGCCATGTGACAGTCCAGGTCAGTGAGCTGTAGGCAGAAATTTCTGGGTGAAGAGTTTGGAAAAGTGCTTTGACCAGTTCTTTTTTCTCCTGCCTAGAAATTAGACATGATGACTAGAGCTGGACTAGTATTCTAGAGACCTTTAAAGAAAAGCCGAGATTTACCGAGATGTTAGCCCATATATTCTTGAGCTGCCAGACCAACATCAGCAAGTGCCTCCCTCTCAACTACCTTGTTTAAGCTGCTATAATTTGAATTTTCTGTTACATGCATTAGAACATTACCCCTAACTGATATAATAACTTACATGCCCATTATGACATACTTTAGTAGATTTGGAATCTTCTGATAATAATTTAAGAAGGGATCTTATCTAACTTCAAATCTAGAAGACCCGGGGATTTTTGGAATTGTTTATTTTGGATTTGATTGGACCAGCAGGGTATCCAGCTGGATGGATATTGGTTACTGATGGAGATTTGAAGGAAAAATGCAGGAGTATTCGTAAGTAGGCAAGCATTTCCCACTACGTTTCATCTACTTTTTCATTTCAAGTTTCTGGCTTCATCTGACTACTTAATCTGTATTGAAATTCTTAGACTCCCGCTCTGAATGGAGGGAATTTCAGGTAGTTATAGCCCAGTTAGGGTCATCCGGATTGGTTAAGGGCAGGAATCTGATGATGACCCGATCTCTCTCATACTAAGGTTAACTATGGTAGATTGTTTTTCTTAAAAAAGACAAAACAAACAAACAAAAAGCAACACAACTAAGTCATGTATAGTACACATACAGGGAAAGTACATAGATCATACATGTACAGCTCTGTGACTTTTCACAAAGTGAACATATCTGTGTAACCAGCATCTAATAAAAAAAACAAAGAAGTTCTTCTATTGCCCTTGTGGATTATCGGTATCCAGACTTTCTAACAGCATAGACTAGTTTTTGCCTGTATTTCTATTTTATATACATGGACTCATACTCTTTTGTGTCTGGTTTCTTTTGCTAAGTATTTTCTGTGAGATGTATTCATATTGTTAGATATAATTATGGATTGATCATTCTCATTGCTGTGTAGCATTCCATTGCGTGAGTGACTATTTTCCAGTTGTTGGTGGGAATTTGGATTGTTTCTAGTTTTTTAAATTAAAAATTTTTTTCAATTACAGTTGACATAGAGTATTATATTCGTTTCAGTTGTATAACATAATGACTAAACATTTGTATAACTTATGAATTGATCACCCCACACTGTTGACTATTATTGATACTACTGCTAAGAACATTCTAGTACATATCTTTTGGTAAGAATGTGCATGTATTCTGCAGGGGATATGCTTTGAAATGGAATTGCTGACTCATAGGGTGTCAGCAATGTATTAGAGTTTTAGCTTCTCTGCACTTTTACTAGCACTTGACATTGTCCTTGTTTTTAACCCATTCTGGTAGGTGTATATTTTGTGAAGCGCCTGTTCAAGTCTTTTGCCCATTTATTATTTTTTTTTTTTCCTGTGTGAGTTGTATGTCTTTTCTTATTGTTTGTGGGAATCTTTCTTTTATATTCCGGATACTAATCTTTTGTCAGATACTTGTATTGTGAACCTCTTTTCCTGTTCTGTGAGTTACTCTTTCATTCTTTAAGTGTCTATTGAGGAATAAGCCTTATTCAGTTTATGAGCTTTTCCTTTATGATAGGTATTTTTTGGGTACTGTTAAAAATTGTCGTTGCCTACTCCAGTGTTACGAAGATGATGACATTGTTTCTTCTATGAATTTTTTATTTTTTTATCTTTCATATTTGATTATTTTCCCTTTATATCTAGATCTGCTCTCCATCTAGAATTGACCTTTGTGTACGATATGAGAGGGGTACAAAACATTTTTTATATATATATTTAGTTGAGTCAACACCATTTATTAAAAGGATGACCTTTTCCCCCAACACTGCAGTGTCAGCTTTGTTGTAAATCGAGAAACCAAATATGTGTGGATGTTTCTGGACTCTATAATTTATTCTGTTATATTAGTCAGTTTTTCTGCTCTTTCTGGCTACCATACTGTCTTGATTATAGCTTTATAATAAATTTTGTTAACTTTTAGTATAAGTCTCCAGCTTTTTTCATCTTTAAGGTGGCCTTAGCTAACTTTGGTCATTGTCATCTGGTTGGGTAGAGTTAATATTCATTTTTGTATGTCTGCTAACTTTTATCATAATACATCCCTCAGACAACTGACTGACATACCGACTTAGTCCACATAGCTATCAAGAGAATCCAGTTAGGACCTCTAACCTTCTAGTGGATTTTCATATTTATTGAGTAAACAATAATTTCTCAGTGCACACACAGTCACATTTAAAATTAGTGCTCACTTTTAGCATAAATCACTGTAGTGTGTGTAGTAATCAAATATTTAGTTTAAATGTATGTATTTAATTGCACTGAGGCTTAATTTTCTCATTTGTAAGTTAGCAGCTGTTTTGTTTATTATGACCAGCTCTGTAGATGCCATGTTTGGAAATTAGTTTGCTTCAAAAAGATGAAACAGGAATAGTGAAATAAAAATAAGATGAATCCATCTGGAAGAATGAATCATCCTTGCATGACATTTGAAGGCAGTGATCTTTGTTAGTTACAACGTAATATTGTCAGTTGGAATAATTTTCTCCCAGTATTCTGCCTCCTTTTCTCTTTCCATTTCATGTTGATTCAGCTGGGGAAATCGTAAGGTTTCAAGGTAAAATAATAATTTTTCTTCAAAATTGATTATTTATAATTTACTTTTTGGGGGAGTGGGGAGTAGGAAGGGGGAAGAGAAATAGGGAGCCTTTGGATACAGTGATGATGTGTTCCAAATTCCCGTAGGACACATGTCATCATACATGATACATTATTTAAGTTTGAGATGATTTTGAGAAATATATGATCACTACAGTAACTTTGGGGAAACTATTTTTTCATTTTTAAAATAGAGGGCCAAATGATCAGAGCATATGGGGGCTGCGTGAGTTATTTTTCTACTTTCACTTAATAAGTGGTGAGTTACAAGGACTTAGGTTTCATTTTGAAATTGGAACTGAATGTGAGTTAGACACATAAGGCTCTATTTGCTTATAATTACAAATAAAGAATAAAGCATTTCATTTATTGTAATTTTAATGTCAATTTGAAAAAAAAAAAGCTTAATTATATTTTATTTGAGTTAGAATGACCAACCCACATTTGCTCTGATACCTGACAGCAATTAGCCCATTTGTACAACCAGGTGGTGGGCTGAAATTCTCCTGTGTTAGAGAATCAGGTATGTATTTTTGCCTAAAGATCTCAGTGGCAGCATTTATGGAATAGGTATTTATTGATTGATTTTCAAATAATTTATAAGTGCTGGGAATATAAAAATGAGTAAAACAGATGTGATAGCTGCTGTCACAGAACTTTCTGACTAGAATTGTATGTCTCAGGTTTATAACTTGGTATATTTGCTTACTGGTAAGAATAAATAGTTTCTTCCTAGATTTATTGCATTATAATTTACATATAATATTGTGTAAGTTAAGGTATATAAAGTGATTGTTTCACACACACACACACACACACACACACAATGTTTACCACATGCGGTTAGTGAGCACATCACATCCTTGATCTCATAATTAAGATCTATTCTTTTAGCAGTTTTCAAGTATACAATATAGTATTGTTAACTATAGTCACCATGCTGTACATTATAGCCCCAAATTCATTCATCTTATAAATGGAAGTGTGTACCCTTTGACCAGTGTCTCTCCGTTTCCCCACACCCCAGCCCTTGGCAACCATTATTCTACTCTCCATTTCTATGAGTAAATAATTTTTGATTGTCCTGTTGAGGATTCAGGCATTCTACTCCAGTTAAGTGAAGTTTCTAGTAGAATATGTTAGTGTCACATGTTGTGTGCTACTTGCACTCTCTATGCAGAGCATAGTCTGTCTGAAAGCATTATGGTTCTGTTTCATGAGTGCTCGTGGAAATAAGCATCCAAAGTGACTGCACTGCACGTTCCTTCTATACTGTGTTTCTCTACTCTTTTTGCTTGGATTGTAAAATAACGAGACTATATAGATCTACCTATCCATAAGTTATAGCCATGTTTGGTAGTGCACAGTATGTCATTATTCTTAGATAAGATTTTATCTCATTAAGTTCCTGTTTAAGGAGCAAAGCAAGGTAATGAAAAGGGAGATAGATCTCTATCTGACAACATTTAGATGAGACTCTGAGTGTCTAGGACAAGGGCAAGGTGAGGAGCACTTATTCAAAGTTAGGTAGGTTTGATGGCTCTTCCCTTCCTGTTTCCCTCTCTCTTAATCTCCAGGAGGTTAACCTCTGTCTTTTTAATTTACTTTTTTGTTTCTCCAGTCCCTTCCCTGAAAGCACATCTGGGCTTAATTTATGTACGTAGTTCTCCTTTTACACCTTCCGAACGCATGTCACCTGTGTCTGCCTCTCTCCATCACCACTGCTCCTACCCCCCGTTTCACAGATGTTTTCTTTTCCAATTGCTGCAGCAGCCTCCTTGTCGCTCTCTCTGACTAAAACTTTTCCATTGCTGTTCATTCTTCCTCCATTTTGAAGTCAGAATAATTTAACTGAGATTTCCGTGTAGGAATTCAGGGAGCTTCCCTAGATGATAGTCCCTGGTTGGCTTTTGTGTCTGACCTAGAAAGAGGCCAAAGGCATGTGAAGTAGAGGGAGTAGCATTTACAAAGGCTTTAGTGTTTTAAACTGTGGCAGCATCATTCCATCAAGGAGAATGGCCTCCAAGAAAGACATAGTTCTCTTAAAGCTAATATTCATTTACCTCTAGGCATGGGACAAAATCAGTCATATTTATGGTGGTATATCCTTGCTTTAATATTCAGATACCAATACACTGAAACCTTTCTTTTCTTGCACAGTTGGATTTGGAAGACCTGTTCTGCCATTTATATCTAATAGCTTGTTTCTATTAACACTTTCCTGGAGTATTTGATTTACTCTATGTGCTTGTTTAATAGAGATAGCTAATTTGTAATGGTGATCAATATTTTGCCCAGTTCATTAAATATCTTTGATGAGTTGGAATCCTGTGTTGAGGGCAAAGTTGCCAGTTAACTGTTAATGGAAAGCAGTATATTAGCATAGGCAGAATCCTAAAACAGTACAGTCGACACAGGTACCGTCTACTTCTTCGATTGCTAATCAGAGATTAGACATGACTACAGCCAAGAGTAAAGCTGTTAAGCTAGAAATAGACCAGTTAGTGTAAGTGATGGTTAAGGTGTTAAAGATGATAATAGTATACTGTACATGTAACGTTAATGTTAGTTTAGAATTGGTTCTAAACTATACATTGTCTCCTTTTCTGTGGTGGTGACAATACAGGGTGAGGCATGTAATCATACTGGCATATTTGTGGTAAATGTCCTTCATTGTTGTCTTTAACCTTTAATATTTTCTGCCCTTTTTCTTCAGTATTTTAGTTATAAATAGGTATAATTCATATATCGTTGATGTGTTGCAGTAAGATTATTAGATTTCTGTCAGTTACATAATTTTAAAATGTAGTTGTATTTAAACATTGAGCTTGAGCAAATTAGATATTTTTTATGGCTTCATTAATACATATACTCCACTTATTTTTTAAAAGTTTACTGTTTTGTGCCATGTGTTAGTTACATTCAGAGGCACATTTACTTGGTGAAACAGTTCCAAGAGTTTGTGATGTAGTCTGATGGAAAAATGATTCATTTCACAGAATTGTATTCTACAGTCAAGGTTATTGGAGCACATCATATTTCATTAAGGGAGAGATGCTGGATAAAAGGAGAGTCTATAAACCAGATGAGATCTCTTATCCCCATTACTTGTGGAGTTACTTAGTGGGTATGTGGATTGGTGTAGTTTTTCTCAGGCATATGTATCAATAGCCTTGAAGTGTTTCGTTTGACTTAGTAATTCCACTTGTAGGATCTTGTCCTAAGAAAGTAATAGAAAATTTACAAAAAGATTTAACCAAAGATATTAATTGTAGTAGTATATCTAATGGTGGAAATTTTGTAAATCATAATGAACAATAAGAAATAGTTAATTGTGCTATTGCCATATAGAGGAAGGTTACTTAGCCATTATTGAGTTTGTTTTTGAAGACTGTTTAGTAACAAGGAAAAATCATGATATGAAAATGAAAAAGGTATGAGGAACTCTGTAAGAAGATGAGCTCTAATGAGTAATAGATGGCAAGCAATTAAAAACACAAGTTAGACCTCTATATATAGACCTTGAAAGATCATCAAGCCACATCAAATGCAAGAAAGCAAAGTGTAGAATAATACACACAGAAAATGGTAAGATATTTATAAAAGTACACTAAATGAACCATAATTGTATTCATATATAGGCGTGTACAGACATAGAGAAAAGTCTGTTTGGTCTTACTAGTAATAGCAGTTACTGGGATTGGAGACAGGAAAAGGTGCACGTTGACTCCTGCTTGAATATATTAATTTGTAATTTGATGTGAAAACAAACAAACAAACATTAAGATATAAGCAATATTATCTCTGGAAGGTAGGAGTTCACATAGTTCTTAATTTTCTTTGTACTTTTCTGTATTTGCCAGAATTTTGTCAATTAACAGGTATTTTTATAACCAGAAAAAGCACTAAGATTTAAAAAGAGCCAACATCACAGATAATAGCAGTGCCATCTAGAGTAAAAGTTACTTTGATTTACATCCTGGACATACCTGTTGACCACGGTGTGACTTTGGGCACTGTGGGGACCGCTTTACGTTTTCTCATAGGATTTTTTTGAAGGTTAAATGAGATATGACACGTAGATTAGTTTTTATAGTTTCTGACACACATTTGGTCTTAACATGTGTTAATTTCCTTGTTTTTTTTGTCTTTAATGGCATGATAGTTACAACTCTTCAAAACATGTAAAATAGGGGAAGCTGGGATGGCTCAGTGGGTTAAGCACTTACTTTGTAGTCCTGGGGACTGAGGATCGAATCCCAGCCCTGGCCTGTGTGGACCCATGTGCTGAACTGGGGAGTGCCCCCGGTTCGGTTCTCACCAGGGCAAGACCCCTGCCCAGCTCCTGCCCTGTGCAGCCCCGCCCACCTGTGGAATGAAGCTATATGGAAAAACCAATGATGTGCAACTATGGAGACTGCTCTGGGCCCTCCCCCTTCTCTCTGTCTCTGTCTCTCTGTCAAAAACAATGATAAAAAAAAAAAAATCTTAAAAAAAACCATGTAAAATATCACAAAACTTAACAAAAACATGAATGTATTTAAAAATTAGATAGTTGAAGAGCTTATGACATAATTTTAGAAATAATTCTGCTACCGGGTAGAAGGTGAGACTCTTCATTAGAACAAAACAAAGAGGTATTTCACTTATGATGGTAGAAGAGGCAAGTATGAAGCCTTTCTGTTCTGTATGAACCAGTGTTTGTCAGCAGTAAGTTTTATAAGTAAAGTTAAAAAAATTCCCCAGAGGTTCAACCTGATTAGTTTTTTTAAAGATATGTAAATTTCTATTTTTATTCATCATGACTACTAATATTAAGAAGTATTCAGGATTTCGGGATAATAAGTCTTATAGTAATTTTATATGTAAAATGAGATCTTTTCATTTATTTCTGAGTATATGTTCAGTGGCATAAGATAATTAGGGAAAATAGACACCAACAGAAAATTCAAGTTGGTTGACGATTATATTCTTTTTACACATGTTTATTAGCATGTACTGCTAATAAACATGTGTAAAAAGAATATAATATAATATATATAATATATATATTTAATATAATATAGTAA
The DNA here is from genome assembly GCA_004027555.1 of Craseonycteris thonglongyai. Taxonomy (NCBI): domain Eukaryota; kingdom Metazoa; phylum Chordata; class Mammalia; order Chiroptera; family Craseonycteridae; genus Craseonycteris; species Craseonycteris thonglongyai. The sequence continues at coordinate 25,045 of PVKE010001663.1, read as the reverse complement.
TATAATATATAATATTATATAAGAATATAATATAAAAGAATAGAAAAAAACACATTTCTCTATTTTGCAGAGATGGTATCACAGGCTTACAGAGGAAGATTAATATCGAATATTGTCAAGTGGCAAAGTAGGGATCTTTTATTCTAGATATATTGGACTTTAGAAGCACCAACGTTGCTGTCTCTAGTATTGTCTAGTAATGTTTTCATTAAAAGAAACAATTTTCGAGGACTAAGAGGTTTATAATAAGTATTTATTATAAGTATTATAAGTGAATAATAAGTATTTCTGTCCTTCTGTTTCCTTATTTGCTTACACTTCTTGAATATATTTGATGTCACGTATGGCTGTATTTCTTCTTAAAGTCTCTCTCTTGAGTTGCAGCCCGTCAGGAATGCCGCATTTTGAAAAACAGTTGGGATAGACGGTTATGTGGGAGAAAGTGAGTGCACTTGGGGAAACCACGTTGGAGCGTGGCTCTGAGTCAGCAGCAGGCGCCCAGCTCGTGGTCTGCAGGCAAGACCTGGCAGGAGCCCCTCTCTTCTTGAGTAGCTACGAGTACAAAAAATCTCAGTATTAATGCCAGGTCAGTGCTTTTCATAAACATGTGAAATCCTCTAGAACCCATCCCCATCCCTTTGAGTTCATTTTCACTCTGGCATCTTTATTTTTCTTTATTTTATATGATTCCCCCTCCGCTCCCCCAAAAAGCTAAAAGTCTCCTCCTCTTGTAGATCGATCAGTGGTCAGTGTGTTTTGTTTCTTAATAGTATCTTTATATTTTTAACTTGTACAGTTGCTTGATTCCTCATAGGGTGTCTAAGAAATTTTGTATTCTTAATGAATTCCAGAGTAATTCTTTTGACTGTGTTCCTTATCTAATGGAAACCTATTAATCTCTTTATCTAATTTAATGTTACTATTATCCTTGCATTACATCATTTGTTGTAAGGGCCAATTTGAGTGGCTTTGTTGTCTTTTTCTCTTGGTTTGCTAAATGACCATCTGAGAGAGGAAGAGGCTTCTAAACTTTAGAACAGAGAACCTGTCAGCTTTACTCACTGTACACTGTGCCTGTAGAGAATACAAACAGCAACAACACCACAAAAGAAATAATCAAAGAGAGGACCATGTTCTTGTTAGCCTAGGAAGAGGGGCACTGGGGGTGACTAGAAGTAGGCACCACTGGAAAGATGTTTTGTACAGGAACTGTTGAGGTGTTGGTGGGACACAGTAGAATGATTTTCAAGTAGATTTTTGGTTAGAAGTATATTTAAAAAATTCAAATAATACTGTAATCAAAATATTGAGATCCAAGACATGAATGAAAACACTCTGTATCTCATCTCAAGAAGTCATTTTTGGTGTAAAATACTGTGAGGTGGATAGTGTAAGCTTACATGGACTCGAGGAAAAATTGGTCTTCCCTCGATGGCCAAATAGGCTGGCTGAGATAAACTTTTGAAAGTTTCCTTTCAATTGGATTCTATGACTTGGTCAGATGGATGTAAATAACTTTGAAGGAAGATTTTTTTTTTTTTCATTTGCCCTTTATTAAACAAATTTAGGGTTAAAGTGAAGATAGCATAAATGATTAAGAGAAAATTTTCCATTGACCAAGTTTAATTTGATGAGCTTTGGAAGAACTAGTCCTTTACATTCCTCTCTCACAATTACTTTGAGTTTTCTGTTACTTGTGGGTAATATTTTAAAAACATGAAGTTCTTTTCCTGTTTTGCTGTTGCAAGAGTTTTTATCTTTCAGAAAGCATCTTTACTAGAATGCAGAGGTTGTGCTTATAAAGTTTGTGTTTTAATGTGTTAAAAATGACCTTCAAAATATGGGTGGAAAATTGCTGTATAAAGCTTTTATATGTTGTAAAAGAAAGTATTTTTCTTCACTTAATGTAGAATTGGAAGATGAAATGAATTGATTTTTTTGAAGATAAACTTCTTTGAAGGCAGATTAATAAAATTTGGTACCTTTTTCTTCTGGAGGAAATATTGTCAAAACAGTTGTATTTTTCTCTTCCTTTGATGTATGTTGTTTGTGAGGGCTCTTTAAAATCCTTTTAAAAATTGGAAAGTTTACTTTGAAGTCACTAAATAGGAAGTGTGAATGCATGAGAAGATTAACCTATAATGACTTTAATTAATCAGTTTAAAATCTTGTAACTGCTGGCATCTAGCCTCATATCCAGCTTTGAATGATAAATAGAACTAGGTCTGCACATCATTTACATTTTTAATGTACAAATATCCTTGATCTTTAACTGTGGGTGTCTACATGGGAGGGTGATTATTTTCTCCTCACTCCTGAGAATTGTGGAATAAGCATTTTATTGCTGTTTTTTAATCTGCTTTGTGTACATTATTAACCATTTGCTAGATGCAAATCTCTGCTGGGCTTGTAGGGGGAATGATGAATAAGAATTAGCTGTAGCATATCAGTGTGTGTACAGTAGAATGTAGGTGGTACACCTGGGTAAGAAATAAAAGGAGGGCACTGAGTAGGGGAAATGCCCCTTTTGAGCTGATAAGGAAGTCAGCAGCCATCAAATTCTAACATCAGACATTGATGTTATGGTAATCATCTTAAAAGACACATCTTTTTTTTTTTTTTACTATTTATTTATTTTTATTGCTTTTTGACAGAGAAAGAGAGAGATACAGAGACAGAGACAGAGAGAGAACTGAACTGGGGGAGCTCCCAGTTCAGTATATGGTTCCGCACACGCCAGGGCCGGGATTCGATCCCTGGTCCCCAGCGCTGCAAAGTGAGCGCTTAACCCACTGAGCCATCCCAGCTTCCTCAAAAGACCCATCTTAATAGCTTGGTCATTGGGAAAGGAGTTTGGGAGGAGAACAGGATGAAAGATAAGCCCCTTTAAAAATCCCCTCCCAGTGGCATGATTGGTCACCCTGGAAAATTAGTTTGAAAATGCCTCAGGAGCTAGAGGGTTGAATTAGAAATTGCTTGAATGGATCAGCCCAAAACTTTAATCTTAGTATTCGATTGCCAGTAGTGACCTGCAGTTAAAAATAGTTCTTTCTATTATTATGGGAGGGCATGATTTTCAGCTCTGATGCTACTACTGTAAAGATTAACTATTGTCCTGTTTCTTTGAGCAGTGATTTATAGCTTTGCCTCAGTATTTCCCAGAACCCTTTGGGTTTGTTTTATACCTCTGTTTATTGCATTTTTAGGTACTGATTTTCATAATTTTACTTCATACAACAGGAAATAGAACTTATACCCTTTTATTATTGATCTTATTCTTCATCAAAGGATCCTTCCAGTTTGATGGTTTTGAACTTGTTGAACTCAAATCTGTGAATGAACCATCTATGCTTTTATAGATTGTTTTCTCTTAGCCATTACATTTTCGAACTGAAGGCTTGTTTCTGAACCCCTTTTATTTGATGATACTTTAGTTGAACTTGTTTGATCCTACATTAGTTCTGTCACATTTGTGTGTTTCTCTGTGTGAAGTTTAAGCACTTTCTGTTGAAATCAGTACTAACACTGACTCTAGTGCAATGCCTCTTTAAATTTCTGATCTATGAACCAACTCACCCAAAGAACTAGTCATAACCCTTTAATATACTATTATTTAAGATCAGGAATTATGCATATCATTCATTGCCTACTTGAACTAGGAGAATGGGGAAATAATGATGATATACTAGGTTGACACAGAGGCAGTAAAATTGTTACCCTCATACTTTGTTGGTAGCTCTATATCATGGTTAATCCTTTTAGAAAAAAATTTTAAAAAGTAAGCAGGAGAACCATCAAAACTATTTGACTCAATGTTATAATTTTTAGAGCCTAATGAAGTAGTCCAAACATAAGGAGCTAACTATATATAGAAAGGTGTGAATTGCAGAGTTATTTATACACTTGAAGAATATTATAGTATTTAACCTTGAATAAGTTAATTATCTCTCTCCCTCAGTTTACTTATCTTTAAAGTGGAGATAATAGTGCCTTCCTCATGTTGTGAGGAATAAATGCAAAATTACACACACACACACACACACACACACACACACACACACGTGTGTGGTCTATCTGGAAAAAATAGTCATAAATGCCTGTTTTTCATATTACACGGTTAGATACTTTCTGGACAGCCCTTGTGTATCTCAAAGTAGTACCTGGCATATGCAAAGCACTCAAATTTGGCTGCTACTGCTGTTTTGTTTTATTATTATTGATGCATGGGTCTTATTGTGCCAGGCATTATGTTAGGTCCAATGAGAGATACCGGTAAGTAGATAAAAGTTGTGGTTCTTGTTTACAAAGGATTTAAAATTTATTTGGTGGCAAATACAGTATATTTATAAATATAATTACAAATCAGTATGTGGTGACACAAAGTCACAAAATGCTGTTAGAGCTCGAATACAGGGAAGATTGCAGATTACTTTGGGTTTGTGGAGGTGGAAAGGTGACATTTCCACTGAGCTTTGCAGGATAAATAGAATTTTGAGGTAAAACTATGAGAGATGGTATTTCATGGGGCACATTAGCAAAGATACAAAGGTTGGAAAATAGGGCATATATATAGTGGAATAGAATTATAGGAGATAGACTGAGGAGAGAGGAAAAGTCCCCATGTTAGAGTGCTTTGAATGCTAAGCTGAGTAGTTTTTATTTTATCCATATATATACTGGAATAGGATTATGGGAGATAGACTGAGGAGAGAAGAAAAGTCCCCATGTTGTTGGAGTGCTTTGAATGCTGAACTGAGGCGTTCTTACTTTATTCACGTGACATTGGTAAGTGATAGCTGTTGTGACCTCGTAAGAGTTATGTTTTAGGAAAGTCAGTAACTGCAAAATGATTTTGTGGAGGTAGGAGAGATAGGAAGTGGGAAGACTAGTTTTTCATTTTACATTCATTCATTCATTCATTCATTCATTCATGCATTCATAAAAAGCCGTTTGTTGCTCGCCTTTTCTGTACCATGTTTTATACTTTGTGTTGAGGCTAGTAAACTGTGTCATAGTTACAATGATTGTTAGTGGTATTTCAAAACATTGATAATGAAGACTGAAACTAGTGTGGCATGTGTAGGATGAACGGTTGATTAGATGTCAAATGCATTACGGAGGTGGGATGACAAGCTAGATAATTTTATGGATGGGGTAAGGGAGAGGTAGAAGTTAAAGACAACTTTAGGTTTTAAACCAGAGTGACTTGGAGACTTATTGCACTGATTATCCTAATACACCTTGGGAAATAAAGGGGGCACGCTAGTGTATGTGGACAAAAGATATTTTATATTTGATTTATTTTGTTTGAGTTGCCAGTGAAATACTCGGTGCTCTCGAGGAGGCAGTTGGCAATGGGGAATTGGAACTTGGGGGAGTAAGGACTAGGAGTGGCTAGAGATGTTAAGAATATAGATCTGTACATTGTATCCATAGAGGTGGTGGATGAAGCCTGAAGTGAATGAAGCTGTCATGGGAGAATGTGAGGGTGTGTGTGTTGTCATTGGGGGTGGGTGAGGAGCTGAGCATGTGTTATTGAAAAAGAATCATCACTTTAAAAATATTATATACACCCATTATAAAAAGAAACTGGTGGTTCAAGGACTATATCCAAAATCTCACTACCCAGAAAAGTCTTACTACTCAGAAATAACTATCGTTAATATTCAGGAAGATCATTCTAGATTTCTTTTAATATATATATTTGTAGACAGAAATAATTTTAGGAATCTATTATGTAGTGACAACATATTTTATTTCACCTCATGACTGACTACAAGAGCCCAAATCCCTTAGTTGTTTGTTTATGACATTTGAATTCCTAGAACACTAGCCAGCCCTGAGTAGGGCTCAGAGGACGAACTCACTCTTGAGGCTGGGCAAGTGTGTGCAGTGCTTGACCCTGAGAGTCGTGCCTCCTATAATTTTGTGTCCTAGCTGCTTTGCTTGCCTCACCCTAGCCCTGGCACTGCCTGTGAAATGATGATAATAATAAGCATTCTTTTAGAATTCGTTTGTACTTTTATTAACTAAATAATGAACAGATTTTTAAAAAAGCCTTACCTCTATCAGCAGTCTCCTGACCCTATCCCTCCCATCCGACTTAACCTCACCTTGCCTCCTGTTCCTGTTCTGTAGAGGCAACCATGTTTAATTCTTAGTTTTCTTTCTGCCTGATATTTACTACCGTATTTCTAAACATAATGCTTTTACTGGTAGTTCTTTTAAAATCATATTTAGATGATATCTAAATTTATTTAGACATTATCAAATACTTTTTATTTTATCTTTTTCTGGAAAAGCAGTGCCTTGGATTTCGTTTGTCACTGGGCTTTTTATTGTGGAATAATTAGGCTAAAATTATTGTTGTGCTATGATGTTGAAAGACTTCTGTGTAAGTATTTAATTTTGTCACTCTGGTTAATCTTGTATGTTTCTTTTAAAAGTTATATATTTTTTAGGTCTTACAGTGAGTATCTAGAAGGTTTCCACCTTAAGCTGTGAAAAGAAATGACATGAAAGGAGGCATTTACAATGGAGCCAGGGCAGCCATTTTAGAGGAACAGCATTGCTCATCTCCTTCTGTGAGGCACAGGACTAGATCAGACCCCGGGACTGGGCTAACCCACAGCCCTTTCACAAACACTGATGTGTAAAGTCAGCAGCAAAGCAGACAGCCTGAGCACAAAAACTGATGGCTTTGGACCCTCTTTCTGAAGGTAGCCAAGAGTGTCTCAGTTTGTTGGCACCAATACAAATTTTACTTTTTTTCTGTGTAGATACTCTTTTCCTTTTTCCCATTAAAACTCCCTGCTTTTACCCTGTAGTTGGGACACTATTTGGGTTTCTGCCTGACTCTGTGTTTCCTGCATTGCAAACCTTTGTACCTAAGTAAACACTTTTTTCCTCTTTATTTCAGCCTTTTAAACTTCAGGTTCAAATACCAAATTTCAGCTCTAGGCCACGTTTTGACAAAGGTTTAAAATCTCAGTTCTGAATATCAGAAAACTATATTGAACTTGAAAGGCTAAGTGAAAAACACACATAGCAAATACCACAGTGATCTTTGGGATTATTAGGAAACCCATCATACCTTAGTCCATTAAACATGGGTCTTGGATTTGTCATACTTAAATGTGAATTCTTTCTTACTAGTATTGTGACTTTGGATAAGTTATTTAACCTTTCTTGAGTCTGTTTGTTTTTTTTTTCTTTTTTTTAAATTTTATTTTAGTTTTTGAACTGAACTGGGGGCCTCATCGCATTTGGGAAGCACACCCCAGTTCAGCATGTGGGTCTGCCTAGGCTGGAGCCGGGATTCGATCCTCGGTCCTTGGGGCTTCAAAGTGAGTGCTTAACCCGCTGAGCCATCCCAGCTTTCCCGAGTCTGTTTTTCTAATGAGTAAAATGGGTATAATGTTACCTAGCTATTATACAGAGTTGATGTATGAATTAAATAAGATATTTGTATAATTTAGTTGGTACACATAATAAATGGTGGATAATATATCATAATTTTATATGCATGGACTGCCGAGTGCATATGTTTTCATAATTTCATAGTTGTGATATATTATTGCTATTTTCCAAAGATATCTGATAGTCAGAGCAGACATACTTTAATTCCATTTAATTGTCATGAAATCTAGTCAGTTTGCTTTGAAATTTTTATTTTAAAAAGCAGGTATATTGTGAATTAATGTTATTTACATATAAAACACATTTAGGAATTCTTAATATGAGAAAGTGGCAATTTCTGCTTTTAAAGGTTTAGATATTTTCAAGACATGTTTGAAGCTCCATAACTGAATTTAAAAATTTTTAAATTTTAAAAATACTGTGGATGTGCTTGGTTATCTGTACATTGATATTTGTTTAAGCCAAGTGACAATAAAATTATATAATGACATTTTTGAGATTTAAATATCAACTTTATTAATCTTTTCATGCTTTTACAAGCTATTTATGGTTAACATTTTGTGGTGTAGTTTTACTCCTTAGATGCTTTTATAGTCTTGTATCTCTCAGGTGAGATAACTAGCTTCATTCTATGAAATATAGATTTTTAATAAACCAAGAGGCAACATTATAAGAAAAACATTATTTCTCTTGAGTCCTCTCAATATGATTTAAGAAGGCAATAAGATGTACCGGTACATAATGGGCTTATAAAAACAATTTTGCAATAATAACTGATAAAAAATATCGAGTTGTTTGAAACTTATTTGATATAGCACTTTATGGTACTACTGTGGTCATTACCTATAGAAGATACTTTACTTAGGCACATCCTTCGACTCTTACTTGATATCCTACCCCTATCTAGCTATACAGAGAAATGTAAAAATATATGAGTCATTTAGTGAGAAAATGGAGTAGACATTCAAGAAATAAAGGGTAGTTAACTCGAATATTGCCTTGGAATAAGCTGAATGTGCATTGTAGGAATTTTTTGAATTGTCATTAAGATTTGTGCAAATGTAAATGCAAATATTGAGTCCTTATAGTTTGCTCTTTTAAGTACCATACATGGAGGTATAATGCTGGAGGCTGCTGCAACAGAAGTACCATTTGAGGTACAGTATTGTACAAAAATATACAGAAAATGGTAGCAGAGAAAGCAGTCTAGTGGGTAGTAACCACTATTTGCTTAGAGAAAGTCATTTGAAAAAACTTGAGAGCAATAGAGGTTGCAGTTGCAGCCTATTTGAAGAATATGTGCTCTTATCTGTGTGGAAATCACTCTTTATCGTTCTTTATTTATTTTTTTAGATTTATTTTATTATTTTTGATGGAAAGAGACAAAGACAGAGAGACAGAGAGATGGGGGAAGGCCCAGAGCAGTCTCCATAGCTGTACATCATCAGTTTTCGACATGCTTGTGTTCCACACAGGTGGACAGGGGCCTTGCAAGGCAGGAACTGGGCTGGGGGCCTCCTGCATAGGAGGCATGCCCTCTTGAGCCAGGGGCGAACCAGGGGGGTGAGAACTGAATTGGGGGCCTCCTGCATGGGAAACACACCCCAGTTCAGCATATGGGTCCACACAGGCTGGCGCTGGGATTCAATCCTTGGTTCCTGGGTCTACAAAGCAAGCACTCAACCCGCTGAACCATCCCAGCTTCCCCTATCATTCTTTTGTTTGATTTCCATATATACAAGTATATTTCATCAGTACTCTTTTTAAGGTATTAAGAATAGGGACCTTGTGTTCCTATTCTATGTAGCAAGTTATACATTGTGTATAAATGGGAGAGAACATCAGCAGTTTCTAAAGAGGTGGCAGAATGAAAAGGCCAGATTCAAAAGCATCATCTTTAAAGGAATTCTGAGGTACTAAGCAAGAAAAACTTCTCTATTATGGCATAACAGCAAAAGTGTATTTTATTTTGTCAGTTTTTACATTAATACTCTGCTGAATATTTTTTTAAATATCTTTTTATTTATTTATTTTTGACAGAGAGAGAGAGAGAGACAGAGAGAGAGAGCGAGAGAGAGAGAGAGAGAGAGAGAGAGAGAGAGCGAGAGAGCGAGAGCGAGCTGAACTGCGGGAGCTCCCAGCTCAGTACATGGTTCCACACCGGCCGGGGCCAGGACTTGATCCCTGGTCCCCAGAGCTGCAAAGTGAGCGCTTAACCCACTGAGCCATCCCGGCTTCCCCTCCGCTGAATATTATATATACTATACTGTCAAGTCAGTAAATATGTCATCGCCATTTAGTTGTGGTCCAGATATCAAGGACCTAAAGAGAACTGATAACCAAAATCAGGAATAATTAAAAAAAAAAATTCTAGCCATTTTCCACATAAATGATCTTGTTATCTTAAATGCTTTCAAATTAAGTGCAAATTCCTGAAAACAAAACAAAACAAAACAAACAAACAAAAAACCCAGGGATCTTGTAAATAGAATCCTAATTTCTTATTTGTGTACCTTATAACTAACCTACTGGAAAACCAGGTGATGTTAGGTTAGTAAGTCACAAACTAATGTCAAATGAGAGTTAAGTAGTTCTAAATTTCTTAGAAAATTATTGTCTTAAAGGTCTACAACATTTGCAATACACACAGCATGATATATTCAAATTTATATACATATAACAGTGTTTAAAATTAATCCCTTACCCCCATGAAGATGTGCCATTTTAACTTTTTGTATTCCTTGTCACTTGCTAATACTTCCATTTTGCTCAGTTTTTGATTTAATTACCTGGTTTAAAATGAATAGTTTGAAATGATCCACACTAGGAGGTACAAGAAGCATTTCACTTTTGAACACAAACTTTTGTAGTTTGTGGTTGGGTATACAAAGACAATACAAGTCATTTTAGGTGTCTTTAACACCAAGGGGCCAAAAAACCCACAATTCTTATCAAAAAGGAGAGAAGGCCAATTTTTTTCCTCTTGTTAAAAATATAACTACCTCACTAGAGATTCAAAAGATAGATATGAATTGATGCTGGTTGTTGGTACAGTTTTGATAACAATAGATTTTTCAATCTGAGAAGAACTAATAGAAGTCAATCTAATTTATATATAGGTAAATATAGCATTTAAAATGTGAAAAGGTTTGTTAACCCACTTGATGAAATCTAATTTAAAATTCATAAAAAGTTTCAAATAAGATCTGTCAGAACCTCTGTACAGTGCACACTTTCTCTGTGGGGTATATTTTCATCATCCAGATTGTGAGTACAAAATTAAGACGATAGGAATCTTACCATGGAATAGTTTCTCTGTGAAAAAAAAACAAACCCAAAACACATGAAACGTTATCAGTGCACTTCATAGTGTATTTGTTTTACATTATAGTTTTATTATTTTAAAATATAGAATTCATTTAAAAAATAATAAATACATTCAGGTGTTCAAAATTCAAAGAGCAGTTTCAGTGTTTACTCATTGTGTATGCTTTTAGAGGTTTTTTAAGCATTTGCAAATATGAATATAGTTATATATCATTTTTCTTCCCTCCTTTAAACTGAAATTGTAGCATATTATATGTATTCTTCTATAGCTTGTAAAAAAGTTTTTTACATAACACATAATTCTGTATCATTACATAGAGTGCCTTCTTCATCCCTTTTTTTAAGGACTGCCTGCCTAGTACTCCTTTGAATGGCTGTAATCCCAGTTTTTTTTTTAACCAGTGCCTGTTATACCTTCAGGTTGTTGCATTCGTCTCTTGATTCCATAAAGTATTAGTGTTGAAAATCATTGTTTCTTGCATTCAGACAGAAATACTGCAGAGTTATGAAAAGAATAAAGAAAAATATTGAGAGCTGGGTGAGGAAGGGTCGTCTTTAGCCAGTTTTTGTTTGTTAGACGTAAAGAGTTCATTCAAGGAAAGCTTGTCCAGCTTTGAATGTGTCCCAACACAAATTCATAAATTTTTTAAAAACATCATGAGATTTTTTAAAAAATGTGTGTCCCAAGACAATTCTAATGGCCCAGGGGAGCCAAAAGTTTGACACCCCTGGCGTAGACTAAGGTAACAGTGGAAAGGAGAGGAATAGTGAGATTCATGATGTGTTTTATAGATTAAGTGACAGGATTTGCTGATAAATTACTTTTGGATTTTTAGGAAGTTAATAAATTTTTGATTTCTAAAACATGGCCTTATTTAATGATTTAAAAAAGTACTTTATTTAGAAGCTTTGTCTCGGATTTAATAACTTGCTCAGTGATTCTAGTAGTGTTAACTGGTTTTTATGGAATGTTGCATCAAATGTGAGAACGAGTCCTGGGTCTAGCTCCAGTCCGCCTGGTACACTTTCTGTCACTGCTCATTGGTTTGTGACCATAAACCCTGGTCTGCCACTCTTTCTCATGTTGCCATCCCTTCCCTGGCCTCTAATTCGGTTCTTGTTCTGTCAGCCATTTCTTGATATTTATTCTGTATAGTTGCTACTATACTTACTTCCCTTTACAGGGACACAGAAGCTGCATCTGTAGAATTAGAGCCATGCCATGGAGACCTGAAGCTACTCGTGGAGGTTGGGTCAGAATAAGGGGAGGGGTGGGGGGTTGGATATTTGGGTTGAGGAAAGTAGTTGAGTCTTTATCAGAATTTCTGCATAATTCAGTTACTTTTGTTTCAGTATAATTACGATTAAGATACAACTGATTCATAAATTGATGTTAGGTTTAACCACATCTTTTAATGGAGGCATCACATTTTAACCAGATGAACTTTTATAAATCATATCATGTTGTACTTGTGCTCAAATGTCTATAATTTCTTGTGACCAGAGACCTTGTACTCCAATAATATAACTTATTCCTAGTTCTCCTTTTCTTATGTTACCATCACCTAGGCACAGAATTGGGTTTTCTCTCATTTGAAGACCAAGCTCAATGGTGATATCTTCTGACCCACATCCCAGTGATTGTGTCTGTGGTGCCCTATCACTTTACGAGTCCTTGGATCTAAGCAGCTAGCAGAAAAATGCCTTTATATCCCTATGGCACTTGGTCATTGGCTGGGAGCAGCCCCTGAGAAGTCTGGTAGGCAAAGTGGTGTATTGAAGTCTCAACTTCCTTTATGCATACTTCCCATTCATCACACAAATATTAGGTACATGGATTTATGGGTCAAGATTGAATAAAAATAATTTTTACTTTTTAATTAAGTATTTGAAATGACAGTAGAAAGTAGATTTTGGTGTTTTAGAATTATGAGTGCATATTAGTAAAGAGTAGAAGTACAATGCTTTACTACCACAGTTTAATGCATTGCTTTTGTTTATGGTTGCACCAGCATTTTTACCCATCTGGTTTTATACCATCAAGCAACACAGTGAAAGGTAATAAATTATGAAAATTATTTTACCTTGGTAAATCCCTGTAAAGCTCTTGGTGATCATCAGTGATCTTTATCAGTATTTGTATGGCCATTTCTTCACTTTTGATTATCTAGTGTGTATACAGTTGTAGGTCATTGTGGTTTTGATTTTTCACTTTCTTAATAACTAGTGAGAATTGCGCATCTTTTTATATGTTTATTGCAGCTTGGATATCCTGTTTGTAAAGGGCCTTTTTTTTTTAAGATTTATTTTTATTGTTTTTGACAGAGAGAGAGAGAGATACAGAGACAGAGATAAAGGGGATGGCCCAGAGCATCTCCATAGTTGCACATTATTGGTTTTACCACATAGTTTCATTCCACAGGTAGGCACGGGGCTGCACAGGCAAGAACTGGGCCAGGGTCTCACCTCGGTGAGAACCAAACTGGGGACACTCCCCAGTTCAGCATATGGGTTCTCACGGGCCAGGACTGGGATTTCATCCTCGGTCCCCGGGGCTGCAAAGGGAGTGCTTAACCCACTGAGCCATCCCAGCTTCCCCAAGAGCCTGTTTTTTGAAGTGCATCTTCTGGACCATATAATGGAAGGAGACAACTCTGGGAATCCGGTTTTGGACTCAGTACACTTAACATTTTTACTGGACAGCTGTAAGTCAACTAGCAAAAAAAGTCATTTATTATATAGCTAGTAATTTTTTGTATTTTTAAAACTTTCATTAAAATATAACGTCAGTTAAGCGAGGTTATTTTTCACCTTTATCTTTTTTTTAAAATTTCTTTCTGTTTCATTTATTTTTATTATTTTTTTCTCTCTGTCTCCTTATTTTGAATTTATTTTGCTTGTTCTTATTCTAGGTTATGAGTAGAAATTTAGAAGAGTCATTTCAAGTCATGTTTTCCCTAATTTAAGCATTTTAAGCTATAAATTTCCCTCTAGGCACTACTTTAATCACATCCTAAAATTCTGATGTAATGTGTTTTCAGTATTATTTGTTATGAAATATTTTCTTATTTTCTTTTAATTTCTTTGACCCATTGGCTATTTATATATTGTTTAATTTCCAAATATTTGGATCTCTTCTGTTGTTGCTAATTTCTAATTTATGTTATCAGAAATATTAGTCTGTAAAATGTCAGTCTGGGAAATTTAAGCCCTGGGTTTATAACACAGCATATGCTCTGTCTTGATGTATGTTCTGTGTACATTTGGAAAAAAATGTGTATTTTGCATTTGTGTGTAGTGTTCTAGTAACATCTGTTAAATGAACTTGATATATTGTTCAACTTCTCTATATCTTTAATGTTTTTTGGTCAGAGTTTATAGAGAGGAAGAAAGATGTTACATTTTTCAATTATGATATGGAGGACTATTTTCATCTCTATTTCTGTTGGTATTTACTTTATGCACCTTTAAGTTATGTTATTTGGAGCATAAACATTTATGATGTGTTTTCCTGATGGATTGACTGTTTTATTATTTGCACAGTTCCCATTTTACGTCTGGTAATACTTTTTTTATTTTTTCATGAAGTCTATCTACTTTGTCTTGTAGTAACTATATTAGTATAGTTAGGCCAGCTTTTCTTTGGCTTACTATGTTGATTCTGTATCTTTTTATGTTTTTACTTTGAATCTATCTTTGTTTTCTAAAGTATATTGCTTGTCAACAGCTTATAGTTGGGTCTTGCTTTTTAAAAATCCAGTCTGGCAATATCTGTATTTTAATAAGTATTTAGTCTATTTATATTTAAAGTATTTGTTTCCAATATCTGGGTTATTGCAATGGTTTGTTTCTGTTGCCAGCTTTTTCTCTTTATTATGACCTAGTAATTTTTTATTGTATACTAACCATTTTTTTAATTGTTTTTGATAGAGAGAGAGAGAGAGAGAGAGAGAGAGAGATACAGAGATACAGAGATAGAGACAGAGAGAGAACTAAACTGGGGGAACTCCCCAGTTCAGCACATGGGTCCGCACAGGCTGGGGCGGAATTTGATTCTGGGTCCCCGGTGCTGCAAAATGAGCACTTAACCCACTGAGCCATCCCGGCTTCCCCGTGTATACTAACCATTTTGGATGATACATTGTAGGGAGCCCATCTTCTGTTATCTTTCTCTGGGAATTAATTTTGCTTCTAGTACACAGTGACATTCCTAGCCGATCACATTGAACATTTGGTACCTTGGTTTTATACTCTGCAAGGGTGGGCTGGTTTTGCCCTTGTCCAAGGGGCTCCTTAATCCTGGGACATAGTTTTTACTCTTAAGGTATGCAGTATAAAGCCTCAAGTGTTTACCCAGCAGTTTAACTTGGCTTGTCTCATATAGAAAATTCTGTTTCCCCTGTGGTGGGCAACAGTTGAGTTACCTGATCAGCCTCTTTCATCCTTCTAGCTCTTGCTTTCCACTGGGTGCCATGGAGTCTTTTGTGCACGTGAGTTAAGGACACAGCCAAGGATTTGAAGTGAGCTTATTTCTAGAGCGTAGGTTTCCTCTGTAGCCCTCTCCTTTCTGGGATTTTCACCCTCAAATTTATGTTCACTTTGGTGATTCAAACTGTCATTTGACACCTCCAAGGAACAAGATGGTGACTGTCTGCTTGAACTCTAGGCTCTCCTACGCAATGGGAATTGGGACGTGCTCTCAGGGGAAAAGTTTAACAATGTGGATCTCATCCCAGCCAGGTTGTTTTTTAAATGGTTGAATCCCTGATAATTTTGCTGGCTTTTTGTTGCTATTGCAAACGTAGTGGAACAAAGAATGTGACAGAAGTTTATTAAGATATATTGGTATCAACACCTGTGGAAAGGAGGGGTAGAGGAAAGAAGGAAATGAAGAAATGGGTAGAAGGGAAACTTGGGCTGTGATGAGGTCTTAAGAAAGGCCTTAACGATAGTGGGGTTTGAAATGGGATGGCCTTTCAGAATTGTCTCTGGCTGGGGTGTTGGGGCCAAAACTTTATATCCCTTCATTAGATGTACATCTGTAGTCACTCTTCCATCTTTTCAAATACTTGTCTTATATTTTGTCCACAATTGATGGTTCTTCACCTGTTGGAGATAAACAACTTGATGGAGATATATAAGAACCAGGATGTTCCTACGTTTTTAAAATTGAAATATTACATATATATATATATATTAAGGTGACCAGATGTCCCGCTTTTGGCGGGACAGTCCCGATTTTTAACAATTTGTCCCGCGTCCTGCGGCGTTTTAAAAAAGTCCTGATTTTTGGAAAGAATGCACGACAAGCTAGGGAACGGCGGGAGATAGACCCAATTTTTCATCAAGAACCCCCCCCCCCCCCCCCTGGTCAATGGTGTCCCGCTTTACCAATGTTAAAATCTGGTCACCTTAATATATATGTATATATAACCTTATTATATATAAGGTTTGCTGGTAGTATATTATGCTTATATTTGACAATGGGAAGACATTCCTAGTACTTCACATTTACTTTGAACTTGCTTGTTAGTGTATTTAATTGAACAAAGAAGTGCTTCTCAACTGAAGTTTCATCTGTAACCAGAAAAGGTAATTGTTAGTTACATGTTTAATAGCTGTCAAAAATAGGGAAGGATTTATTAACATAAAACAACAACATCAACACAACAGAGTAAATATTT
Source organism: Craseonycteris thonglongyai (assembly GCA_004027555.1). Lineage (NCBI taxonomy): Eukaryota > Metazoa > Chordata > Mammalia > Chiroptera > Craseonycteridae > Craseonycteris > Craseonycteris thonglongyai. Next base: position 8,615 of record PVKE010001663.1, on the reverse strand, counting down.
GCACAAGAACTATGAAATGTCTGCTATATAACTATAAAAGATTATATTATTTTATAGTATTGAATACTATATTAAGCTTTAGGCCCCTTATTTGATAGATTTTTATATTTTACAAGTCAGCAAATCATTGAATTGATGTGATATGTAGTATTTGCCATAGTTGCTTTTGACATCATTTAGTACAAAGATACTTTAATATTATTTTAAAAAGAAACAACTTTTACTCCCAGGCACATACTTATGAAATATTACTCATCAGAAATATTATTTTAAAAGTATTTTTAAATTTAATTTGATGTCATACATTTAGCTTGGAAAGACAAAAATACCTAAGTTAAATAGTTGTTTGCTTTCCTGTCAGATTCCAACAAAAAGTGCTTTTCCTTGACATGTTTTGTAACCAAATTAAAAAACTGAATAGAACAAACCAGTAAATGGAGTACAGTTGCATCATTGAGTACATATTTTCCGTGCATTCTCATTGTAAACTCAAGTGGGAGAGATTAAGGAGAATGAAGATGAAATCTCCCTGACTTTTATCCAGGGCCAAGAACAACTATATTTTTCAGTAGCTTCTGAAGATTTCCTCAAAGATGTGGATTGTGGATTTGGAAAAAAAATAAGTAGTTTCTTTTAAAGTGTGCATTATAAAATAATCCGGATTGGCCAAGCAGTATAAAGTTTCATTTTAGGTTCATGTTCTCAGCCACTATGTTACAGTAATTATTTCTTTTACAAGAGTGCCACCTGATGTTCTAATTCTTTATTAGCAGCTAGCTCCATATTTCATTTAGCAGTTTAAAATATTTTTGTTGCTTGTTATTTGGTCACATTAATGTTACATATACATATCTCTTAATACACAAACTGTTCTAGGCAAGGTGATTGACATTAAAATCCTTAAATAACTTAATTGGAAAATACTTATTTTTAGGGATTCAGAAACACCATTTCTTTGTTGTGGCCTCGAACCTTACTGATAACCTCTTCACTACACTACCTTTTGTGCCCTTGCTGTGTCTACAGAGCTTCAGCCCTCAATTGGCAACTAATGCAGCAGTCACTGGGATTGCTCTGTGGTGGCGGGTGGTGGTGGGTATAGAATTTAATCATAAGACAATGTAAAAACATTAATTAACTCTTTGGTAATTTAGAGTGTTGGATGCTTAAGCCAATAGTATAAAGTTTATTTAGGAAAAATGTTTTCTTAAAAGATTTACAAATTAGATTACTATAAATATGGTTTTAGGAAAATTATTTGATGTAAAAGTAATATTTCTTCTAGATATCTATTACATGTGACTGGTGCCTTGATTACCAATAATTGATGTCTGTTCATTTATACTGATTTCCTAAGGCCTCTATCAGTACATACTTTTCTAAATATGAGAAGTTAGTAAGTTAAGACTGTCTTGCAATAATGCCCAGTTTAAGCTAAAAGAACATTATGATTGAAAGCCTATATTTAACAAAAGTAAGGAATTAATATAATTGTAATCTTTAAAAGTACTTTAGGTTTTCATAAATCCAAAAACTGATTCAGGCACTACAGCATAATGTAAAGAACATGTGGCTTAAATTTTGACTTCTCTCTTTCCTGGTGCTTTGTCTTAAGGTAAAAGGTGTAGTAACTCATAGCCTTACTTTATTTTTATCGTAAATTGGGCATAGCCAAATAAATGTAACTTTATAGGTGGCTGTGACTACTAAATAAAATTACATGTATTACTTAATTTATGGCCAGTTGTAGCTTAAGGCTGGTTGTTTTGTTAATCTTTCTAAAGGACTAACTTTATGTTTTATCAATTTTTCTCCTTTTTTTTTTCCTCCCTGTTCTCTGTTTCCTTTCTTTCATCTCTGGTTTGGTATCTAATGTATTATTTCTGTCTACTTGCTTTGGGTTTACTTTGTTCTTTTACTAAGCTTGTAAGGTAGAAAGTTAAGATTATTGACAAGATTTTTTAGTTTTTAAAATACAGGTATTTACAGCTCTAAAACTTCTTCTAATCACTGCTTTTATTATGTCCCATTAGTTTTGGTTGTTGCATTTTTGTTTTCATTTGTCCCATGGTATTTTCTCATTTCTCTTGTGAATTTTTTGACCTATTTATTATTTAGGGTTATGTTGTTTAATTTTTACTTATATGTGAATTTCTTGCATTTGTTTCTGTTATTAGTTTCTCATTCCATTGTGTTTAGAGAGCATATTTTCAGAGTACTTCCAATCTTTTTAGATGAATCGAGGCTTGTTTCATGGCCTAACATATGGTTTATCCTGGAGAATGTTCCATGTGTACTGAAGAAGTGTGTGTTCTGCTGGTGTTGGTGAAATATCTTATAGATAGATGTCTGTTAGGACAGATTGGTTTATAATGTGCAAGGCTTCTTGTTCCCTGTTAATCTTCTAATTACTTCATCAGTTATTTAAAGTAGATTATTGAAATTTCCAACCATTATTGCATTTTCTGTTTTTCCTCTCAATTCTGGCAGTTTTTGCTTCATGTATTTTGGAACTGTTATTAGGTACGTGTATATAACAGTAATAATTATAATAATAGAGTTTAGGTAGTATAGAGAGTTTCCTTTTACCCCATATCCAGTTTCTCATTTTGTTAACATTTTACACCATTAGTATGGTACACTTGTCAGTGTAATAGACCAATATTGATACATAAATAAGGTCCATACTTTACTTGAATCTTTAGTTTGTACCTCACTTTCTTTTTCTGTTCCAAGATACCAAATTACCTTTAGTCATCATTTCTCCTTGGGCTCTTAAATGGTTGTAACAATTTTTCAGACTTTATAGCATTTTGATGACCTGGACAGTTTTGACTAGAATTGATAGGTTATTTTGTAGCATGTTCCTTAGTTTGAGTTTGACTTTTTTCTCATGGTTAAACAGAGGTTATGGCTTTTGGGGAGGGCTACTACTGCAGTTCTTTTAAAAATTGCTTCTTTTGAGAATAAGCATGGGCAAGTTAAGTTAAGGTAAATAGGATTTCGTTCTACCTTCAAGATTTTTATAATTTTATGTTAAAAAATCATTTAAATCACATACTTACCCCCCACCCCCAAGTAGAGTATATGGTCATATTTCTGCCCTTATTTAATGCCTCCATTTAAAGATTTGTCATTTTGTCTGTCATAGAGCAATGTATATATTTGAAATAAATCTGTTTTTAAATGGCTTACATAGCATTATGAAAGTGTTGCACTATTAAAAATGTTATTTACAATGTACAGTTTAATTCAAGGTTAATTGTGGTAATTCATGCCACACTTTCAGGAGTTTTAGTCTAATGATAATAATTATTTATATGTCAGTAATGCAGAGTTCATTTAAGGCAGCTGAGCTGAGACACACTATTTTTGACATGCCTAATATGTTATTTAAGAAAGGTTCTAAAGATGCTTTGATGACATGTTGGACTCTTGCAAAGTGCTGCTTTTCTTCATTACTATTACAATACCTGCTGCCAATTGTAGGCAGTTTCAGTACATTTATTACATGCTGTCATTTGCCTTTGGCAAATAGTTCTGACGAATGGAAGATTAAAATTTAGCTGCTATAGATGGTAAACCACATACTTTGTGTCAGATAAAATACTTCCTGGGGTATATTTTTGCTTTAACCGAAGCAGTGATTTGTCCACATTTAATGAAATGTGAGTTTCCTTGAACCTAGCAGCATGCTTGTGTCTTGAGGGATGTTTCTTTTTTTTTCTTTTCTTTTTTTCTTTTTTTAACAGAGAGAGAGAGAGATGGGGAGAAAGAGAAAAGGGGGAGGGCCCAGAGCAGTCTTCATCCTTGTATGTCATTAGTTTTTAATATAGTTTTGTTCCACAGTTAGGTGTGGGGCTGCACAGGGCAGGAACTGAGCTGGGCGCCTCCCATGCCCCTGCAAGAACTGAACTGGGGGCACACCCCAGTTATATTGATGATTGCTGGATTTGGCGGTGGTGGTGGTGGAGGCAGCCCCGGGGGGTGGGGGTGGGGGTGGGGCAGCCCGGGGAGGGGGGCGGAGCCCAGTCCTCGTATGTTACAGACACCATGGTTTTGCTTCCATTTCCCATGATGAGGGCCTTTTTTGTACAGTGTGTCAGGTGACTGGGTAGAGGGTATAGTTGATAGTTACTATTTTTACTCATTCAAGCCTCCTGCTAACCATATATAGCTATTGAACAGCCCTTCCATAATTAGAATTGGTCAGTTCCGAATTATAGGATTATAAAACAACTCTACAATTTTAATACTCTTCATTTAGGAATGCTATTTCTTTTATTTGAATTACTGATCATTTCAGAAAGTAAAAACAAATCATTTGCCGGAGGCTTCATTTTTGTGTTTGTTTCTTATATAAACAATTAATCATTATACAGCTGGGCTGCCGTATAAATAAAATCAACTGAAGAACCCCTAATGCAGATTCTAGGCTGTGGTCTATGGAAACCCAGTAGGTCTTTGTTGGGGTGGAAGAGTTCTTATAAAGTTACTTAGGTGATTCTGATGCCTAGTCAATTTTGGGAGCTGGTTGTAGCGTGTTTGTGCACTTCTTTTATGTACATTCTGAGGAACTCCTGGCTTTCCATTTACAAAGAAGGCACTGAGATGAGTAGGGCAGGAGTAGCTGTTCTGTTGTATTATATGCCCAGTGTTTTTGATTCTACGAGGGCTGTCTGGAAAGTACCCAGCCATGTAAAATGAAAAATAGAGGCATTTATGGCTGGAATTTTTCTGGACAGCCCTTGTATATAGTAAGACTTCAAAGATCTGCCAGTCCATAGTGGCATAGATGTAGTAAACATTGATGCTGCTTTTAAAACATTTTTAAATACAATATTTTTGCCAAAATGTGATGTGTGTCTCAAAAGTCTTGTTTTTTTGTGTGTTTTTTTGTTTTTTTTTTACAAATCATGCACTCAAAATAAAAGGTCTGGTGAAAATACGGTTGCACAAATAACTCAAAATTTATACAGCTTTGTGTCTAGGGAACAAAAAGGCAGTAACAGTCAACATTATTATAAGGAAGGAAATATTACAGTAAATATGGGATGTTTACCTTTGAAAGAAGGCGATGACTACTTGACAGAAGAGGTCTAATGAAGGGTTGAGACTTGAATGACAGAAACAAAGGCAAAGTAGGGACAAATGCGGAAGTCCCATGCAAGAAGCCTTGCTGAAATGACTAGCAATAAAGGGGCATGAATGGGCATTCCGTACAGTACAGTGACCCCCTGCATTTTGTTGTGTTCTTAGAGTGGTGAATTTTGTGTTAACCTGGATGGACTTGGCTGAAAACATTGTGGGGAAAATTGTTATATATTCCCTGAATTATATTCACGTAGTCCCCTATTTATCAGCCTCATGTAAACAAATTCATGTGACAGAAATGTTTTGTACATAGTGGCCATTTTGGGGAATAGGTTAGTGGTTACTGGTAAGTATGTAATGTCTGGAGTCAGACACCCAGCTCTACCCTTGTCTCCGTGGGCAAATCACTTAACCTCATTATGTCTCTCTTGCATTTTTAAAAGTGTTTTGAAAGTGTTATCTAGGAAAGCAGAAAGGAGAATCCTTTGGATTGGGGAATAATAAGAAAATTTCCTAGTGGAGGAGGCATTTTAGCTGTGCCTTCACAGATAACCTAAGGAGTAAATGTCACTTATAAATAGTGTGACCTTGGGCAAGCCTCAGTTTTCTCATAAGTAATATAGGGACAGTGTTGTTTTCATGATCCCATCACTAGGGTTTTGTGGGCATCAGAATTACAACGAGGTACTCTGAAAATTTACCATCCAGTTGTAAGGTAGAAAAAGGAAAAAAGGAATTTCTAGAGTGTAGTTTACTAGCTGACTTCTCAGAATAGATGGCCTTTAAGATTTTTTTTTTTTTAACTTTGAGAGAATCTCTGAAATTTCTGTAAAGCGTTAATCATTGTTTCAAGTTCTTTATGTTCTCTGATATAGATATTTCTGTAGCCCTTCATTCTATTAAGTAGTAAATAACCACTGGCCAGATTCTTCTTTACCATCGGACACATCTGCACCAGATATTCAACTAGACAAACGTTCCTAATTTCAGAGATCATAGCTTAACAAAAATGTCAACAACAGCATAGGAATTGCCCCTATGTTGATTTACAACCATGGACCATGCAGAGTTGAGCATTGTGCCACCTTGGTGTCATTTCCAGAATGTTTTGAGGAAAGGTATTGGTACCCTTACTAATAACCCAGACATTCTGGTTAATGATTTATGTGTGTTTCACCCATAAATTTTTAAGGAGTGGTGCAAAGTTTACTTCTTACCTTTATCCTTTGCCTTCATATTGCCCTTAGCTGACCAGAGACTTCATTTCATCCAGTTCTTCCTCCCTTCCCGTGCCTCTTTAAAAATAACTTCTTTTGTGCTTCCAATTTCAAGTAAATTAAATTATAAATAAAATAATTTTTACCGTAACGTTTGAATGCTCAATAAGCTTGATACTCTCAAAGATAATTTGCTTTTTAAAATTGTTGTTGGTCAAACAAATCTCTAAGTCACTGAATCAACTATGAGTTATTTCCAATGAAGATGTGCACATCTCTGAACTATTTGGGGGCAGAAAAAAAGGAATGAGAATCTCTATTTTAAAGCCATACTTGAAAGAACAGCTTTAGTCTTTTCTTTGGAAAGCAATGCTAAAACTGATCATATTCCTTGTATATTCATTTCCTGGAACATGTTGCACCTGTTTTTATTGTTAAGCTCTTCAATGTTAGACTATGTAGTTATTGAAAGATAACGAATTCAATTCTCAGTGTTTTTTCTTCTCTTAATAGTTTAGCTCCCCCAAATCTGTATTTTAGATATAAAATTCCTACCTTTCTCTTGGTTTAATTTCTCTTTGTCACTTGTCATATTCTTTGAAATATGTCAGAATGCGTTGGAAATAGTAAGCTGCTGTGCGAGTCTAAGGTGATATTTTTATTGTGCTGGCTTTTTTATTTTTTTGTATTTTGTATTTGAAAATGATGGAATGGATGGTAATCACTGGTTCGTTGGTTGCTGCTGACAGGAAAATTGGTGCATGATGAATTGTCTTTTTTCATTTGTTCATTTAAGAACTTCTGACTAGTTTGGATATAGATGATAGTTGTAGAATCTTTACTGTTTTAACTGTTCTTTGACTCAGAGAGTCTCATGCACTGGCCAAATAGTAACAGTGTTTTCTTTGGGGTACAAAGAAGAGATTAAGTTTTCCTTGGTAGATTTATGATACTTTGTAGTAACATGTTGGATTCCCAAGCTCATGAGGGTTTGTTAATGTTTATCCCTCTGTGTTACATTATATCATAAGTCCATGCATTCTCAGATGTGCAGCCTATTATAAGTCCTTGACCTTTTGAGCCCTACCATCATTTAATCTCAAATGGTTGAGTTGGTGAACTAAGGTTTAGTATACTAGGATGGACTTTCCTATATTTCAGCTGTTTTCATATAATTGATCATTTATTTCAGGATATCAATTGTTCTTCCTGCCCTAGTAGGAGTGATTTAAATGTTTCTGTCCTCTATTTCAGGGACATTCCATTATTTATGCAGCTTCTATGTTTTCCTAAAATAGAAGGAGCTAATTAGTGACAAACATACTGGGCAAAGTTTTATTTAGTATTAGTCATAGATTGTTTAAGTGTGTGCAGGTATTACCATTGCCCTTAGTAGATTGTGTAGGAGGTCATAGAAATGCCATAGATGGCAGTAGAGGATGGAAGAGCCCATTTAGGTTAGAGGTCAAACTACACCGGAAACCTCTGAGTGTGCTATACTGTGAATGGCTGCCCCACTTTTACTTGGTTAGTCATTGCAAAAATATATTGTCTGCAGCTCTATGGTTATTTTATTTATTTATTTTTTGTATTTTGTACAATCTTATCATTTTGCTATTCATTTGATTAATACTTATTTTAGAAGGCTGGAAGATAAGGCAGAAAACATAAAACTAAAGCATTCAGTACAGCTTTTAAGAATTAATGCCTATAAGGGAAATATGCAGCTAGAGGAACTTGTAGAACACCACCATCAGGATATAATCAGCAAGGTCCAGAATGTTAGCGATTATATAGGATCTGGTTTCTTCAACAGACATATCACAAGAGAAGGAGAAGGGGAACCTTTAAATTACAATAGACTTGAGAGACATAGTAACTCAAATATCATGTATGGTCCTTCTGTTTCAAACAAACCAGCTGTTAAAATAAAAAAGGTTTCTGACAGTTAGAAAACTTTGTACACTGATGGGATATTGGGGGTATTATTATCTTTAAATGAGATACTGATATTTTTGTAATTTAAAGAAGTTTTTATGAAAATTTTGATTACTCTTCTAAAGGAATTTAACATTTTTTTTTTAGCAGATCCAAAACCTAGATTTATGAAACATCTTTCTTTTATTCCATTTCTCCAAAGAGAAATGCTAAATACAAAGTTAATGAATAATAACCAATGGAGAAAGCAAATGATCTAACTAGACTCCATCTAAGTGTAATATCTGGAGAGAAGTCTGGGAGGGGCTGGGATGAAATCACTAGGAGGAAAAACGAGGGCTATGCAAAATGAATGAATGAACAAAC
>PVKE010001662.1:74757-95537 GCA_004027555.1 Craseonycteris thonglongyai | reverse complement strand
TAGACAAAGTCCATGCTATTAATGCCTTAATGCTCACTTCTCTGATAAGAATCCCAGGACCTACCTCAAATATCCTTTGTCAGCTTCTTTGGATTTTTTAAAAAGCCAGCCTTCTCAGACCACGGATACTACATTCCTGCTCATGTTCTCTCTCTCTCTCTCTCTCTCTCTCTCTCTCTCTCTCTCTCTCTCTCTCTCTCTCTCTCTCTCTTTTTGGGTGGGGGAGGGGCAGCTGGGATTGAGGAAGTTAACTTTTTTAAAGGGACAGATTTATTTTGTTAAAGCCCTAAACTGTTGTGTACAAAGTCAGCCATTCAATAATCACAGATTTCTTAACTTGGCCGCTCGCCTGGACAGTGAGGCTCAAAGTGACCAGTACCTTTCTCTCCTGCCCACAGTATCTTCATGGACTTGGTGCTGGGCTCAAAGCCCTCAGGGGTGCAGAGATGATGGAAACACTGTCATTGATCTGGGGAGCCTCAGCAGAGTGGGATTTGGGGCATGAACTGAAGGGGCTCTGGGGCGTCTAATCATATCATTCACTATGGAGGATCCACCATCCTCTAGAGCAGGGGTATCCAACATTTTGGCTTCCCTGGGTTACATTGGAAGAAGTGTCTTGGGCCACACATAATATATGAGTTCTGACAATTAAGTTCATGAGCTTGCCACCATGTACTTATGTTGGCAGCACTGTACAAACAACTCAGTAAGGTTTCATAACCTTGGTATATCAGTGTCTCACAGCTGTGTTCAAGTTGACATATGGCAGTGTCTTGGTGAGTGGTGTTCATTATTGTTATGTTTTTGTGTGCCGTGGCGAGAATGTTGGAGCTTGAGTTTGTTAAGACCTTTTGGAGAGGCAAGACAATGCTTTGGGCCATGTTATCACTGGTGATGAAACATGGTGTACCAATACCACCCTGAAACAAAGTGTCCAAGGGCACAGTGGAAGTCAGCCAGTTCTCAACAACCAAAAAAAGTTCTGTCCAAATCAAGAGTCAAAACGATGTTGCTAGCCTTGTTTGATATCAGAGGGATTGCTCATTATGAATTTGTACCAACTGGACAAACAGTCAACCAAGTTGACTATTTGGAAGTGCTGAAAATGCTGTGTGAAAAAGACGAAAACAACCTGAACTTTTTGCCAACAACTCGTGTCTCTTGCTTCACGACAATGCATCAGCTCACATGACACTGTCTGTAAAGGAGTTTTTAGCCAGTAAACAAATCACTGTATTGGAACACCCTCCCTACTCACCTGACTTGGCCCCCAGTGACTTTCTTCTTACCCAAAGATAAAGGAAATATTGAAAGGAAGACATTTTGATGGCATTCAGGACATCAGGGGTAATAGGACGATGGCTCTGATGGCCATTCCAGAAAAGGAGTTCCGAACTTGCTTTGAAGGGTGGACTAGCCACTGGCATCAGTGCATATACAGCTTCCCAAGGGGAGCACTTTGAAGGTGAATGTGGTGATGTTCTGCCATGAGGTATGTATTAATAACACTTTTTTTTTAATAGCACTTTTTTTAGGATGAGTTTATGAACTTAATTGTCAGACCTCGTACACTAACACTAATGATAGTTTCTGTGTTAAAAAAATTGCAAAAAAATTCTCAGTGTGTGAAGAAAATTTATGAATTTGTGTTGGGCCACATTTGAAGTCATTCCTAGGCTGCATGCAGCCTACAGGCTGGGCAGGACAGGCTTGCTCTAGGGCAGTGCTTCCTAGCCTTTTTCTACTTTTGTACCCCTTTTAAACCCATTTATTTTTATTTATCTTTAAGATTTATTTTATTATTTTTTGACAGAGTCAGAGAGACGGAGGGAAGGGTTAGGGCCCAGAGCAGTCTCCATAGTAGTACGTCATCAGTTTTCAACATGGTTTTGTTCCACACAGGTGGGCAGGGGCTGCACAGAGCAGGAACTGGGCTGGGGGCCTCCCACAAGGGAGGTATGGCCCCTGGAGCCAGGGTCTGAACTGGGGGCCAAGAATCAAACTGGGGGCCTCCCGCATGGGAAGCACACCTCAGTTCAGCATATGGGTCCACATGGGCCGGGGCCGGGATTCGATCCTCGGTCTTCGTGCCTTCAAAGCAGGCTTAACCTGCTGAGCCATCCCGGCTTCCCCAAAACGCATTTTTATAAATTGTAACCCTTGGTTTTAAAACAGCTGTTTTTTAAATACTGACACTTGTTCAGTGCCTTATTTTAATGTGAAATGGTGGAAATGAGGTAATAAGTTAGGAAAGAAAAATTACTACACTAAAAGAACAAACCACAAATTTAATTTTATAATATAACAGTTAAAGATTGATAATGATGATCAAGTATTTAACAAACTTATTAATAAGAATATTTGTGTTATCTGAAAAGTCTGTAATAGTTGTGCTGACTACTATCTTATTGAAACATTGTTAATGAGATCATTGAACTTGCTTTGATGCACTTAGTTTCTTGAAATCAGGCTCAAAAAATGCAAGATACAGTCTTAAATCCGGAATTGCATTAAGATTGTTTGGTACTTATTATTTATGAAGGTGTAGTATGAAAAAGCTCTCTCTACTAGTTCAGTATTAGTAAATGGCAAGAGGTATTTGAGTGCCTTCTCACTGAGCTGTTCGTATTCCTCACTGACATCTACTCAGAAGGTGATAAAATACTTTCTTTTAAAGTCAGAATTTAAAGAAGAATTGGTTGAAAGTTCGACTAACTGCTTTTTTTCATTGATTGATAGTTTAGCTTCTTTGAAGAATTCTTCATTGAAGGAATCTGCAATCCAGTTGTTTTCTTTTCCATGTTGAGTGGAGTACTTATAAAAGGACACTTTAGAACCTTCCAAGTGACTTAACAATATTCTCTTTCACGTTTTGGGGCTGGTGCAAGTCAGTCTCAGATCAGAAGTTATGCATAGTTTCAAAAACTTCAGGCTGACCTCTTTCAATACACGTTTTCCAAAAGTCCAGTTTTTGAATCATTGACTCAATTTTGTCAGTTATGTTGAATATAGTTATTGAGTTGTTTTGAAGTCCCAGGTTGAGTTTGTTTATTTCTAGAAAAATATCTGATAAGTATGCAAGGCTTTGAAGCTAATCACTGTCCTGAAACTTTGGAGCAAGAGGAAAATGATGGTCTTCAAAAAATACCTGGACTTCATGTCTTATGTTCAAACATCTGTGTAAGTACTTGGCCATGAAATAGTTACCTCCCTTTGTATGTAAAAGTAATGTGCTATGAATGCTGTTCATTTCTTCACACAGTGCTTGAAACAATCTAGAGTTTTGTGGTTGTGTCTTCATAAAATTTACAACCTTTGCAGCCTCATCAAGAACTTCTTTCAGTTCACTAGGAAGAGGCTTGGATGCAAAGACCTTGTCTGCAAATGCAGTAGTGACTCCATGGTACACGGGGTGCTGCTTTAATTCAGCTGCATAGACCTATAAAAACACCTGACATAGGCTTGCCTCTGTCAGTGCAAACGCCACAACAATTCGACCAACTAGTGTGCTTTTCAGTGAAATAACCATTGATTGCATTGGTTATTTCGCCTGTGGTATGCTCTCTCAGAAGGTGACAAAGCAACAGGTTTTCCCCAATTTCATTTCCTACCAAGTATCTCATGACGATGAACAGAATAGATAAATTAGCAATGTCTACATTTTCATCGACCTGGATGGAAAACAATTTACTTTTTCTAATTCTATCTACTACTACAGCTTCAACATCACCAGACATGTCCTGAATTTGTGAAGACATTGTATTGTTTGAAGAAGAGAGAGTATTGATTTTTGTGGACATGTTCTTTCCCAAACATACAAAAATAGTATCCTTAATACAAGGGGAGAAGAAACTAGGATGGCTCAGCGGGTTAAGTGCTTGCTTTGCAGCCCCGGAGCCTGAGGATTGAATCCCGGCCCCGGCCCATGTGGACTCACATGCTGAACTGGGGTGTGTCCCCAGTTCAGTTCTTGCCGGGACCTATGTGGGAGGCTCCCGGCCCAGTTCCTGCCCTGTGCAGCCCTGTGCCCACCTGTGGAGTGAAACTGTATGGAAAATGAATACTGTCAACTATGGAGACTGCTCTGGGGTCTCCCCCTTCTCTCTGTCTCTCTGTCTGTCTCTCTGTCAAAAAACAAAAATAAATCTTAAAAATACAAGGAGAAATAAAATCTTCAACTATGGTATGGTTTTTACCACATACTTCAGCTATGAGATAAGCAATACGGTATGAGCCTCCATTGCATTCTCATTTTCTTTCCTGGCATTATGTATGAAGTAATAGTTGCACTCTTTTCTAAGTGCCAAAAATAATGTATTTTTTTGTGTTTATACATAGGATGTTTAGTTTGTAAATGTCGTCTGAGTAGAGAGGGTTCATGCAACCGTTGGATAATATTTCCCTACACACAACACAGAAAGGCTTAGGACAGTCATGATTCCCTACAAATGAAAACCTATATTTAATGTACTGTACTGTTCAGAGCATTTCCTTCTGTGTAGTATGTGAGGCACGCGTCTTTTTACTGTCTCCCGGCGTGGATGCACTTGCAGCTGTGGACACGTGTTGAGAAATACTTGGCGACGGGTTATAATCCCCATCAAGTTTATTTTTTTAAGATTTATTTTTTGTTTTTGATAGAGACAGAGAAGGGGGAGGGCTCAGAGCAGCCTCCACAGCTGCACAGCATCAGTTTTTGACATAGTCTCACTCCATAGGTGGGTGCGGGGCTGCACAGGGCAGGAACCGGGTGGGGACCTCCTGCATGGGAGGCACACCCTCCTGAGCCAGGGGCCGAACTAGGGGCCTCCCATATGGGAAGCTCATTCTGGCAAGAACCGAACTGGGGGCACATCCCAGTTTAGCATATGGATTGGCATGGGCCGGGGCCAGGATATGATCCTCGGACCCCGGGGCTGCAAATGAGTGCTCAGCCTGCTGAGCCATTCTAGCATCTCCAAGTTTTGTTTTTTTATCTGTTCCTGTTTTCAACCACTGACCCATAACTGACACGCTTAATAATTACTACCAATAATAACTGAAGCTGTTAAACATTAAATAAAAAAGCTACTTGATTAAAGACAACACACTTTTACTCAGTCAGTAACTGAACTGATCAAACAGTCTGGCTATGGATATATTTATATGTTTGGGGAAGTTCTGTTTAGAAATGTTGCAAATGCATTGTTCTGAAACTGTAATGATTGGTAGAAAAGTGTTTTGGGGGAGGGGTACATAGCCATGCCCTCACCAATCATCATTTGCTAGTGTGACCTAATTTTGAAGTGTCTCCATTAATGGTGATTCAAATGTGACATTTATTGTTCCACAACTAATGTTTTGCATATTTTTACTTTACTTGTTTTTTTGCCACTACTGATTATTTTTTGTGTACCCCTGAATGTCCCAGCATGTAACCCCTGGGGTATGCGTACCACTGCCTGGGAACCAATGCTCTGGTGTGTGCAGTTTTGCTGAGGAGGCAGTAGTCACACAAGGGAGGGAAATGGCTATGGAGGCAACAGTATAAGCCTGTGAGTAACTGAATACAGAGAAAAGGAACTCACATTGACTGTGCTCACGTGTTCTTCGTGGTATCTGATGGATTCATTTCCTAGGGCTGCTGTCACCAATTACCAGACATTTGGTGGCTGAAAACAACAGAAATGTATTATTTCACAGTTCTGGAGGCAAGTTAATCCGTATCCCTGGGCCAAAATCAAGGTGACAGCAGGGTCACACTCCCTTTCCATTGGAGAAGGAATCTGCCCCTCACCTCTTCCAGCTTCTGGGGGCTGCCAGCACTTGGCTTCTGGCTGCATCACCCTGAAGTCTACCCCTGTGGTCACCTTGCCTCCTCCTCTTCTGTGTGCCTTTTCCTCTCTTTTGTCTGTGTCAAAGCTCCCTTTGCTTCCATATTATAAGGAACCATGTGCATTTAGGGCCCAGCCTGATAATTTAGGATAATTTCCCCATCTCAAGATCCTTCGCCTAATCACACTGCAAAGACCCATTTTCCAGATAAAGTAACATTTACAGGTTCCAGGGGTTAGGACCTGATATCACGGGGGACCGTCCTTCAGCACCCTAGACTCCAGCACCACCCTTTGTAGACAGGAGCCAGGCCCACGGCCACACAGTAAGTGATGGCATCACCTCTTGACCTTGGGCTGCCTCCAAAGCCCACACTTGCGTTTTGTGCCCTGCCGTCTCCCTCCTATGTGGGTAATGCTTGCTGGAGTCACAAGAAAGGTCTTCTGACAAGAATGCCATTGGTGGGGGATCAGCATTCATTCATAAAAGAGGTAGCAGGTAGGCCATGGCTTGAGAAGGGTAGTCTCCCTCCCTCCTTAGTCATTGTCTCCTTCACACTTCACCATCAAGGAAGTTCTTTCTGTGTCTAATGTGAGTCCCACTTGCGGAATGTATCTGAGCTCTGTGACATCTCTCTTGGGCACTCCTCTCTCTGACCCCGTTTTCCTAATGATTGTTTCTTTCTCCACAGGGTATGGGCTCCTCTTCCTGTCGTTAGTCATCACACCCATTGTCCGGGCCAAGCTCTCCAGGCTGGTGAGCACATCGGAGCAGGGTGAGTGTCAGGGTCCACCAGCATCTGAATCCTCAGGCTCATTGTTGCCTGAACGAATTGCGCAGGGTGGCAGAAGACCATAGTGCCATGGATTTTCAGACCACAGAGTTGGAATTTGCAGTCAGCAGGGCATGATTTGGTTCTTTGGGGTACCCCAAGCAGAGAATTTGCCCTCTCCAGACCCCAGCTTTTCCATCTGTAAAATGGATGCAATGATGCCAGAGTTCCCTGCTTCATTGGGGGTTGGAGTGTATAAACCCAGAGGGAGCGAACAACCATGCAATATAGATTTCATTGTCCCCAAGTGACAGATGAGAAAGCAGAGGCCCAGAGGTCACTCAGTAAGTGGTAGAGCTAGGATGCAAACCCAGGTCTTTCTTGAGAGCAGCAGGTCTTGGGATCTGGCTTTGGATCCTGCCTCTGTCACCCACTGGCTCTGTGATCTTGGGCACGGTTCCCTTCCCTCTCTGGGCCTGTTTCCACATCTGTAACATGAGGGGTTTGCAGGCCCTTCCAGCTCTGACAGTCTGACAGTTGAATCTCAGCTTCTGTTGGTTGGTGCTAATTTTGTAAAATTTGGGTTCTGCTGGAATATTTATAAAGAATAGCTTCTCAGTCCTCTCTGGTTTTAGACCCCAAATCTGGAAATACCTGTCTCATCCACTTTTTCCCATCTGCCCTGGAAGGAGGACCTGGCGAGGACTCACTGTGGGTTCTGTGTCCTCAGAACTCAGGTGCTTTCATTCATTCACTCAATAAGCTCTTTTTTCTAGTATTTTCACTACACCCAGAGGTGGCAGGGAAAACAGGAGAAAAGAACAGCCCTCAGTACCTGGCTTCCTCCAGAGGGCCAGGCCCTGGGATAGGGGCTTTACGTGCGAATTTGATGTGGCTAACAATCCACGAAATAGGTATTATCCATATCTCACAGAAGGGGCATGGAGACCCAGAAGGATAAGCCACCTGTTCAGTGACCACACAGCTAATCAGTAGGGGAACTGGGAATGAACTGACCTCAAACAGGAGATGATTTCAAAGGGGATAAACCACAGACCATTTTTCTCAGGCTTTTGCTAGAAGATATCAATGTACTTTTAATACAGACCCCACAGTGTGGTCCTTCTTCACAGGTGCTCTCTTCTCTGCTGTGGCCTGTGTGAACGGCATGGCCATGCTGATGGCTTCTGGCATCTTCAACTCGCTCTACCCAGCCACCCTGAACTTCATGAAGGGGTTCCCCTTCCTCCTGGGAGCTGGCCTCCTCTTCATCCCGGCCATTCTGATTGGGTAACACAGGACTTGGACCCATGCACATAGGCCCTTTATCTCAAAGGTTTCTTCTTCTCCCTCCTCCTCCCAATGAGAAATGGCTGCCTCATGTCTGGAGCCCTTCCCGTGCACATGTCTCAGTCCCAGTCTGACTCTTCCCTTGCAGATGGCTGGCTGGTCCTGTGGGAACCACTTCCCAAGGGCAGGGCAGATGGGCAGTAGGGGGAGGGTCAGGCTAACAGTGCTTCTTGGTAAGGCTGTGTTCTCTCCCCATTGTCTACCTCCATTTGCATGTTACCGATGGAACTATGGTGACAGAAACGTGCTAAAGGGAAGCCCAGAGAGCGTCCTTGGCCAGTTTCGGCTGGGCCACAGGCTTCTTCCCCGAAAGCCTTAAGAACCACTTCCAGAGCCCTCTTCTCTGGATACCATCTTGTACCTTTAATTTGGGGAGAATGATACCTGTTCCAGCTCACCCAATAAAGCCTGTGTCACTTCTCCAGTAGTTGAAGGTCCCCCATGTCAAACCTGTACCCTCTCTGGTCTCTCACAGGCTGTTGGAAAAGGCTCCTCACCCTGAATTCCAGTAGTTTCCCCAGAGCCCCTGATCGGCCTGGACCAGAGGACAGAGGGCAAGAGGAGCAACGTGAGCACTAACCACCTGGAAATGTGCATCCGGGAACCCCCACAGCAGCGCCAGCAGCGCCCCTCCAAGGCAGTGTTCACCCTGGATCAGGTGGTCAAGCCAGACCAAGGCCCCCATGTCAACATTAGCTGTGTCAGCCCATGGACTTGAGGATCCATAATTGTAACCCAGTGAGGGAGCCATCTGGAACAGGGGTGTGTTGACCCTTTCTGCCATCAATCACATAGACTCTTCCAGGGAGGGGAGTGGTTCTGATGGAGGTGATGCTTCAGGGACCCGTTGAAGCATGAGGGCTGGCTTCTAACCCAAACGGTACAGCTCACAGTGCACAGCGCATGGAGGGCAGCCACCATCACTCCTTACTGATGAGCACTTGAGGGGAGGGGTGGTTGTGGGCGTGGAGGGAGTACTGCTCATTGGGGGAGGTCAACCCCCTGGGCTTAGCAGTGACAATCATAACGAATAAAGAAGTGTAAGCACCCTGAGATGAACCTTCTGGCCCTTAAGGTATTGGGCTGTGTGGCGGTCTTTATTCCTGTTCCTGGTCCGCCCCCTGGAGGGCAGACAGGCAGCTGCTGGGCTGGGCAGAAACCTGAGCCCATGGGATTGCTACTGGGTGTGGCCGGCCCAAACCTCACCTGGCTGCCCAGTCTCTGCGGAGCCAGGATGAAGGACTGCCAGGCTTACATCCAGCCAAGCAGACAGGCTCAGAGCAGAGCCTTGGCTGCTCATTCCCGAGGGCCAGAGATTGGCTCCCTGAAGCCACCTGTACTGGTCCTCCTGGCTACAGCAGCCCAAGCAGAATCTATGTGCATCACTCAGCCCCCTCCAGTACCTCCCATAGCCAGGTATTTTTCAGCAGGGCCAAGTGCTGAGACCATCCCTCATGTATCTGCAAGCCAATGGGAGCCTGGACATGGGCCTGACTCCCAGTGGGATCCAGGGGCCCCAGCTTCCCATAGAACAAGGGGGTTATTTCTAGGGTGCAAGGAAAGCCAGGACCTGAAGTTGAAAGGCAGAATTGGATTCAATATTAAGGCACTGGCTTTGATGAAGGCCATAAGCCCCCAAACCCAAATCAGGTGGTACTTGACTCTTTAAACCAGAATTTTCCATAGAACTTGGCCTTTTCTTTCCTCAGTCTTGCTCATCAGCCCTACCAGCCAATTTTCTGGCTGGAAATCATGCAAGTAAAATGGGGGTGGCCTAGAGCCAACTAGCCAACATGGACTGTAGCCTGGGCCTGTTTCCAGATTCCTATCTCACTGTCCCCGTGTCACTGGGAGACTGAACAAGAAGAGGGCCTGACTGTGCCCGCCTGAGGCAGTGGGGAGGGGAGGGAAAAGGCTCCGGGCTGGCCTCAGGCCTGCGCTTCACTCCAGGCACTGCGTCTGGCTCAGGTGACTTTGAGCCAGCCCCTCTAGTGAAGGGCTCGATCTATTCGGTGATGCCCCAAATTGACTGATCATGCTCGGGCCAGTTAGGAAACTGGATTAGATAATGTTCTGAGATCCTTCCCACCTCATATGTTCTAGAGCAGGGGTGTCAAACTCAATTAAAACACGGGCCATTTGGTGCAACAGGCAAGATACACCAGAGCATCGTGGGCCACAAAAAGTTACCTCGGGGGCCGCCAGTTTGACATCCCTGTTCTAGAGGAAGATGCCTCTTCATGGGCCTGGGAGTTCTTGATCCCTGGGGAGGGGAGGGGTGGGGTGAGGCGGGGTAGAGACCCAGCTGACTCAGCCCTGACCCGAAGGCGGCAGCTACAGCCCAACCAAGCAGAAACCCTGGTCCTGCAGACCTGCTTTCCAGCAGGCTTTGCGGGAAAGGCTATTTCTTAGTCTCTGTTTCAGGACCAACCCCGTGGGTTAAGGATGTGGAAGGTACAATACAGACCAAGGTGCCTGCTCTGGCTGTGGTTGGGCAGTGTGTGAAAGGGCTGGCCTGGCTACAACGAAGCTCATTGCTTCAGTTGCTCTGGGAAGACTGGGGGTTAGGCTGATTCCCCAGAGAGACAGGAGGGGCAGCCATGGTGGGTGTACCAAAGACAGAAAAAACATCAGGAGACATCTCTGAATACTGTCTGTGGGGGACCGCAGGAGGGCGTGCGACTGGGGACAAAAAACCAAGCTTCCCCTGGAGACTATTCATTACACTGTATTATTCTTGTCTCTGCTCTAAAAGGGCCGCATCCAGTTGGCCTCAGTCACCATTGTGTCCAGGGCCTGGCACGGGTGGGCACTCGAGTGACATGAAGAAAGGAGGATCCAGTGCAAAGGCAGAGTTGGGGCCAGGACCAGCTACAGTATCTTTGGCAGGGAGGGGAATGGAAGGAAGAAGCCCCCAGCCTGGAGTGAGACCTTTGACTTCCTGACCAGGTGGCTTAAGAGCTGAGTGGCCTGGCCAGCACCTGCAGGAGGTGCTCTGGGGGCGGAGCCAGGGCTGAGGTGTGACCCTACTGCCCTCAGGAGGGACAAGGCAGGGAGTTAATTGGAAGGGAGGATACTCTGTTAACTCTCCTCCCCTCCTGGAGGAAGGGGCAGGGGGATATTCCTGCCCACTTATTTCTGTGTAGTCCCTGGGTCAAATACATCCCCCATGTCTAGGTTCTCTGGGGTGGGCGAGAAGCCCGCTGCCTGGGGAGCAGCAGCCCAGCTCTGGGCGCGGCCTCCAGGGTGGTGCTCAGGAGAGCGGTACCACGGGCAGCGGGCTGAGCACCAGGAGGCCTGGCCTGGGTCCTGGGTTGCCTCTTAGGAGGGAAACGGCACATCGTTCAGTTCCTCTGTAACGTGGAGAGCATACTGGGTAGGGTTGCCCTGATGATTACACAGATCATCCAGCAGGATGTGTGTGTCCTAGACTTGCTACTTAGTGTCGTTACTTGACCACCAGCATCCGTTCACCTGGGAATCTGAGAAATGCAGAAACTCGGGCCCTCAGCCAGGGCTCGTGAGTGGAATGTTCACAAACTTGCCGTTCAGCTACATGCCTTGTTCTTCAGTACGGTGCCTCTTCCCAGGAGCTGCAGGTTCTGCCCAGGCTATGGCTGCCGCGGGCTGCCTCGCCATAAGCAAGCGTCTGGGCAGCCTTGGCTGGCTGAAGGGCTGGGGCATCCAGCTAGGCCAGGCTGGGAGGAGCCTGAGGCACAGAACCAAGGCAGGGGTAGGGTGGCGAGCTGCCCTTTGAGACATGGCCTCCCCTGCCCAGGCCCAGGCCCACGCACGGGGCTCCCAGGCACAGAGAGTGCTTCAAAACCAGCTGAAGCTGCAAAGCAGTCAGAGTGGGGCTGCCCCCAGATGTGGCAAAATAGGCTGTACTTCAGAAAGGCTGGGAGGGGACTCAGGAACCAGGCCAGGCCGGTGAAGGGCACTGAGTAGTTACAGGGCAAGGCCACGGTGGCAGGAAGAGGTGAACCCAGGAGCTAGTTAGGTGGAGAGCTGTCTCTGAACTCATCTACTGCTGGCTCAGGCCCTTGCTTGGCTGAGGGCTGGGCATTGCCCAAATTCCTGTCAGGCTGCCTGCCTTCTCCCTGCTCAAGCTGGCTAATGTCAGGGCAGAACAGGTCGGGTGCAGCAAAGCCTGGATCTTCAGTGTCTCCAGAAGTGAGCACTGAACCTCCCACACCTGAGACAGAGAGCCTGGCGGCAGGGTTTGGAGGCAGCATCACCCTTACCACCTGCGGATGATACCTTCCCAGGTACTGAGGAAGCTGGGTTTGAGGTGGCCCCTGAGGGTGTGGGAGAGGGAGAGCCATTTCCTGAGAAGGACCCAGGCTATCGTGGCCCAGAGAGGCCAGTGTGAGGAGTTGCTTCTTCAGGGCAGATGATGGAAATGGGGGTCACAGCAGGACTTGGGACTGGTTAAGTTGGACCCATGGGTGCAGCACCCTCCAAACTGGTGTCAGATCCTGCAGACGAGTCCCGGGAGGAACGGCCCTGCAGGAAGCGGATGATCTTCTCAATGGTGGCCTCCTGGTACTCGTGGGACCACCTGTGGGTACAGAGGTGGTGGGTCAGAGGGCAGGGCAGAGGGAGCTGCTGGCTGGGGTGCCCATGGACCCACCCCTCCTCCTCACTTGATGCCATTGAAGGTGAGGACCGCCTGCATGTCCTCAGGCAGGGCCTGGGGCTCCGGCCACTCGAAGCCATCAATTATGGGCACAATGTTCTTGCCACAGCTTAAAGCAGTCACAATCTCCTGGAGAAAGAAGGGAGAGGAAGAGACCTGGGTCCCTGTCCAGGGGTCCTTGGGGCCAGGTTGACACTGGGAGGGCTAACGACAGCCTAAGGCTGAGCCCAAGGTGGGATTTTGGTCCTGAAGTCCACCTCAATTTCTCCCTTAGCCTTTGTGGTATAATAAAAACTAACATTTGGTGGGGATGCCAGGAGAGCTCCTCAGGGTGAGCACTTGCCTTGCAACCAGGGGGTCTGGGAATCGAATTCTGGCCCTGGCCCCTGCAAACCCAAATGATGACCTGCGGCACAGCTGGTAACTGCCAGGACGGCTCAGCAGTAAAGGTTCTCGCCTCCCATGTGGAAGGTCCCCAGTTTGGTTCCTGCCCCACGTGGCCCCACATCCACCCATGTGGAATGAAACTATGTCACAACTAATGATGTACATAAGTAAGAGCCCCTTACTTATTTCTCAAATCCACTGCTTTTTCTCTACCCTACCACTGCTCTGTTCCAACTCCTCTTACCTTCATTTCCTACCAGGTCTTTTCTCACCCACTCTTCCCCTCTAATTTGTTTTATACGCTGCCCCTTCACCCAGCTATTCCTTATAAAATGCACTGATCATGCCACCCTCTACTTAAACCCCTTCAAGACTTTACATGGCTCTTAAATAAAGCTCAAACTCCTTATGTGGTCTGAAGGTCCTCTGTGGTTGACCACAGCTCACTTCTCATACTCCATGCTTCCAGGGTCCCCCCAGCCACAAAGACCTTGTGCAGTCCCTTAGATGTGCCATCTTCTTCTCCTGCACAGGGCCTTTGCACATGCTTCTCCCTCTGTCTAGAACACTCTTCCCTGCCCCATCACCCTAATGCCTACTCCTTTTTTCGATCTGCATCCAATCAATACTTTCTCAAGGAAGTCCCTCACTTTCCTGACGAGGTCAGATCCCCCTGTTATAGGTTCTCAGAGGCTTTGCAGTACATGCTACCGTGGCCAGTTTAAATTAATTAATGAGTCACTTACTTAATGTCTGTCTTTCCACCAGACATAAGAGCAGGGATTATCTGGCTTTTACTCACCTTGCATCTCACTATCTTTCACAAAGCCATACCCATAGTCAGCCTTTGCTAAATACTTAATGCATGGCTGAATGAATGAATAAATGGTATAATACAGCATAATAGTTAGGGGTTGCACTCTGGAATCATCAGATCTGGGTTCACATCAGGTCTCTGACACAGGTTTTATGATCTGAAGCAAAAACAACAGACCTGGGGAAGCCAGATGGCTCAGCAGGTTAAGTGCTTGCTTTGCAGCCCTGGGGACCAAAGATCGAATCCCCGCCCCAGCCTGAGTGGACCCATATGCTGAACTGGGGTGTGCTTCCCATTTAGGAGGCCCCAGTTTGGTTCTCACCCCTGGATTTGGTTCCTAGTTTGAGGGGGCGTGCCTCCCATTTAGGAGGCCCCCAGCTCACTTTCCGCCCTGCGAGGCTCCTGCCTACCTGTGTGGAATGAAACAATGTAAAAAACTGATGACCTACAACTATGAAGACTGCTCTGGGCCCTCCTGCTTTTCTCTGTCTCTCTCTGTCAAAAACAGTAAAATAGGGGAAGCTGGGATGGCTCAGCAAGTTAAGCGCTCGCTTTGCAGCCCTGGGGACCAAGGATCGAATCCCAGCCCCGGCCCATGTGGACCCATATGCTGAACTGAGGTGTGCTTCCCATGCAGCCCAGTTTGGTTCTTGCCCCCCCACCCCCTGGGTTCCACCCCTGGCTCGAGGGGATATACCTCCCATGCTGGAGGCCCCCAGCCCAGTTCCCGCCCTGTGAGGTCCCCGCCCACCCATGTGGAACAAAACCATGTTGAAAACTGATAAAGTTCAACTATGGAGACTGCTCTGGGCCCTCTTCCTGCCTCTCTCTGTCTTTGTCAAAAACAATAAAAATAAATCTTTAAAAATAAACAAACAAAAATCTCAACAATCCCTCAAAACTTCTGTTTTCTCATATATAAAAAAGGGTTAGTGATAGTCTTCTATCTTGTAGGGTTGTTGGAAAGGAAGACAGTAATATCCCATGGGAAGTGGTTAGAACAATGCCTAGCACATAATGCATGCTTAATAAATCATAAGTGCTAGTATTTTCTCCTTGTAAAGTGGGAATAATAAACTTACCTCACAAGGTTGTTCTGAGGATATTGCTTACTATTAATGGGTGCTCTGGAAAGTGCTTATTGAATGTCTTTTTTTTCTCCTTTCAAGGGGGAACCCCATGGATTGGGCTTCCTTGAGTGCAGTTCACTTGTGGTTTTTCATATTGATTACCCACTGAATGTGGCTTTGGGCAAAGGAGTTCTAAAACCTGAGGCAATTAAGCACTAAAAACAACCAAGGAGGTATGATGGTCCAAGGCAAAGCTCCCCCCACACATTCCTCCTTGCAGTCTGCTGGGGGTGCGGGGCAATGATGAGTGCCAAGACCCTTGGATAGTAGAGCCTACCTGGGAAAAGAACCTGCATAACTTCTACCTTGACTGGCTTTTGGGGAACCTCTCCTGAGGAGGAGGCCCAAAGAGGGAAAGGAACTTGTTCCCAAGTCACAAATATGCCCAGCTAAGGAGGGGCCAGGGCTTGAGTCAAACCTTCAGATTCCAAGTCTAGGGCTATTTTAACCAAGCCCCCTGCCTCTCTGTTGAGAATTTGGATGAATTATGACTCCACAGCACTTCAGACATTTGCTTCATCCAGAATTACACAGAACCAAAGATAGCATGCCATTCACTGCACAGATTTAGAGGATGGCCAAGAGAGGAAAATGGCTTATCAAGATCACCTAGGAGAGGCCGGGATGGCTCCGTGGGCTAAGTGCTCGCTTTGCAGCCCCGGGGACAGAGGATCGAATCCTGGCCCCGGCCTGTGTAGACCCACATGCTGAACTGGGGTGTGCCCCCAGTTTGGTTCTTGCCAAGGCGAGCTTCCCATGTGGGAGGCCCCTGGTTTGTTTCCCAGCTCGCAGGGGTGAGCTTCCCATGCGGGAGGCCCCAGCCCAGTTCCCGCCCTGTGCGGCCCCTGCCCACCTGTGTGGAATGAAACCATGTAGAAAACTAATGACACACAACTATGGAGACTGCTCTAGGCCCTCCTACCTTCTCATTATCTGTCTCTGTTTCTCTCTCTGTCAAAACAATTAAAATAAAAAAAAAGATCACCTAGCGGGTGAAGAATGAAAACTTGATCAGAATCATCTTCTGACCTAGTAAACCTAGTGGGTATGTATGGATTTTCCAGTCATCTCTGCTTCATCACAATCACTTATCTGTTTAATCACTGATTCAATTATTCTATAAACTCTTAAAGAGCCTGTGGGGGTGGGGGGCAAAAAAAAAAAATCAGAATTTATTAAAAAAAAAAGTGTATTTATTCTTACACGTTTAAACTTCAGTCACCTTCAAAGTACTCCTCGTTAGATGCAATACACCTATGGAGACACTTTTCCCACTGCTCAAAGCAGTTTTTGAACACACTGATGACGTTCAGTGCTTCTGCTGGTTTTTGTTTCTCCTCTTTCACATCAGCAAAACATTTTCCTTTGAGCAGTTTTCTCATCCAGGGAAACAAAGTTGCTCAGGATGAGATTGGGTGAATAGGGAGGGTGGAACATGGGGGTTATGCTGTTTTTGGTCAAAAACTGCTGAACACTCAGCACGGTGTGGGCAGGTGTGTTGTCGTGCTCCATGTTGTTTGTGTAAATCACCCATCATGAAATGGGCGGACAGTTGGAAAAAATGCACTGAAGCTAAACGCAGGCTCTCACAGCAATGCCAGGTGGTACGCTGATGCAGATGGGTTCCCAGAACAGTCACCTAGCAGGGGAAGCCTATACTACCAGGGGCCTGCCCTCCAGAAGATCACTCCGGGTTTTGGGGGGTCCCCCGGTACTTTCTACCAGGCATGGTTTTAGACATCAGGGATACAGGTGAATAAGGTGAGGACTGAGCTCTCATGGAGCTCACAGACACTTCTCTTTTTCTCAGAGGGCCACCGGCCACCTGCTCCAGGTCTTCAGCCGTGATCCTCCAGGGTGTCTCTTTGGCCCAGTACTCATTGCCTAAAACACAGCCTCTGGGGCTTGTCCCTCTCCCTACTGTCAACCTGGACTGCACTCTAATGGCAGAGGCTTCTCCCTAAAACGCACTGATGTGGAATCCCTGCCCCCACGGGATCCCTTTTTCTGTTGCTGTAAGCACAGGTCTTCGCCCTGCCTTTAGGGGCTTCACAACCTGGTTCCATAATTCTTATCCATCCAGGCAGTATAGTGCTGGTCAGTGTTTAAGTAGCTCTCCAGGGAGAAAAGAACAACCAAACAAATAAAACCCTGATGGGTACTGTTTACTGCTTTCCTCTGTGTAAAGACTCCCACCATGCCTGACTTCAGGCTACTGACATGACGTCACTGAATGTGGAGGTGGGAAGGGATGCAGAAATCATTTTTGGTGTCAGCTGAATCCAGTCCTATCCCACTGCCTCTCCTCACAACTCCTCCGATCTGTGCCGTGGAACACAGATCCTGGGAAAGAGCATGGGCTTTGGAGTCAGAGAGATGGAGTTCAAAGCCCAGCTTTTCTGATTGCTACATGAGTGTGGCCCTGGGAAAAATTATTCTATTTATCTGAGCCTTAGTTTCTTCATCTGTGAGACAGAGAAAGGAATACCAGTGATGCATGTAGGTTTCTGGCATCTTTCTCATCCCTAGTTATGTTCTTTGCTTATGCTGGTCCATAGCCTGGGACACCTTCTCTTCCATTTACCTAAATGCTTAAGACTCGTCTCAAGTTATGCCTCCTCTATGAAGCCTTCCTTGATTATTCCAGCCCTTAATGTTTTTTCCCTTCTTCATACTCTATGGCAAGTAAGAGATTCATCCACCAGCTTAGAACTGACACCAATTTATATGTGAACTAGTCATTCTGGGTGTATTCTTGTCTCATTAGCTGCTTTAGGACAAGGACCCCATCTCAGATGATAATTGCATCCCTCAGCCTGAACCCCAATTCCTACTCACTGATTAATGATTAATAACCTGTGGATGTGATATGGTTCTATCCATTCATTTATTCTACAAGTATTCAGTAAGTTTCTATTGTATGTCAGACACTGATGATACAACGATGGTACTCATAATAATTATATTAATAATAGTAATTGCTACCATTATAGAACAATTACTATAGAGCCAGGCATTCTGCTAAGTACTTCACAAATTTTAGCTCTTTTAATCCTTATAACAATATTCTAGAGAGTTTGGTATTATCATTATCCCACTTGACATTAATAAACAGGAAGCTCATTAGGATTTAGTAACTTGCTCAAGAGCAGAGTCAGGATTTAAACTCACAGTTTGTGCTCTTACTGACTACCTTGTGCCTGCCACTATGCTCTCCTGCCCCTCTTCCCTCACAGAAGTTATTTTTCAAAGCATTTTTGTACCTCTCTGACCCTTATAACAAGGTCCTCTCTGATCCTTACAACTGGTCCTGCAAGGCAAGTAGGACAAATTTATCCCTATTTTGGGAAGCTGGGATGGCTCAGTGTGTTAAGCACTCGCTTTGCAGCACTGGGGACCGAGGATCGAATCCTGGCTTTGGCCCGTGCGGACCCATATGCTGAACTGAGGTGTACTTCCCATACAGGAGGCCCCCAGCCCAGTTCCCGCCCTGTATGGCCCCGCCCACCTGTGTGGAACCAAACCATGTTGAAAATTGATGACGCACAACTGTGGAGACTGCTCTGGGCCCTCCCCCTTCTCTCTGTCTCTGTCAAAAACAATACAATAAATCTTAAAAATCATTATCCCTATTTTGTAGGTGTGAGGTGGGCTCTGACAGCCTAAGGGACTTGCTGAAGTCCTGTCACAGTTTACGCTGTGACTCATGACTTCCAGCTGGGCCGTGGAGGTTGCTGGGGTGTACAGATGAGAAGGAATAGAAGGCCATAGTGGGACCAGAGGCCTGCACCTACCTTGTGCACCCAGTCCTTGCAGTCGTGGTCCTGCATGCACTTGTCCAGGGCCCCGGCCGACAGGACCAGCACGAAGTTCCGGGCGCCCATGACACTTTGGATGAGCTTGTCCTCGAACTTGCCCGCCTCCAGCTTCTCCACGTCAATGAAGACGCTGAAGCCATGCAGCTGCAGGTGCACCTTCAGGAGGCTGTGAGGGGGTCCCGAGTCACCGCCCCGGCCTCGGCCCAAGGCCGCAGGCTGCTGGCCCACCCGCCCCTCCTCACCTGGCCAGCTGGGAGCCGGAGTTCCTTCGGTAGCTGATGAAGACATCTGGGATGTCCCCACTCAGCTTACAACCAGTGCAGGGTAGCGGGGAGTGTAGCATTTCTGAGGGAAGCAAGGGACAGTGTGGTGACAAAGTCCCGTCCCCATCAATCACCACAAGGTATAGCATCTCCTGCCCACCCAGCCTTTTCAGACCAGCCCAGGCCAAGTGGCTTATTCTAGAAAGGGTCACTAAGGTAGAGATGGGTCTACAGGAAAGGAGGTGTTAGTTCTTGGTGAGTCCCTCTCAGGAGGCAGGCGCTGTTTTAGGGACACTGAAATGCACCTCCAGCCCTGTCTGCTCTCCAGAGTTCTGGGTGACCTGCACAGCCAGGTGTCCACAGGCACTCCCAACCCAACACGTCGCAAAGCCTCCCTTGGCCTACTTCTCCCTCGTTTTTCATCAAAGCCAGACACCTGGGTTTCAGCCTCCGCTTCTGCCTCATTCATTCACTCAACAGCATTTACTAAGCACTTACTCATGCCAGCACTGTTCCTGGTGCTTGGGACACAGCAGCAAACATAACTGAAGCTCGCCTTCACGGAGCTGCCATTCAGGGGTCTGCATCACACACAGTGCTCTGTAGAGGCTTCCTACTAAACATGTGCACTCCAGCCCCGGGGCCTTCTCCAGGCCCCCCAAGTCCAGCCTCCTCAGTGGTGTCCCCAAATCCACACTTGTCTAGTCTCATCTGTTTGCATAGCTACCAGAGGGATCTTTCTAAAATCCAAGTCTGAGCATGTCACTGCCTCCACTTAAAAAAAAATTTATTGGAGAAGCCAGGATGGCTCAGCAGGTGAAGCGCTTGCTTTGCAGCCCTGGGGACCGAGGATCAAATCCTGGCCCCGGCCCGTGTGGACCCATATGCTGAACTGGGGTGTGCTTCCCATGCCAGAGGCCCCCAGCCCAGCTCCTGTCCTGCATGGCCCCCGCCCTCCTGTGTGGACTGAAACCATGCAGAAAACTGATGACATACAACTATGGAGACTGCTCTGGGCCCTCCCCCTTCCCTCTTTCTCTCTCTGTCTCTGTCAAAAAACAATAAAATAAATCTAAAACAACAACAACAAGAACAGTTGCCTCATTAAAAAAAGAAAAGAAAACATTTATTACTCCCTACTTCCTGCAGAAGGGATCTGTTCAGCTATTTTTGTGGTAGAACCCTTCTGTTTTTAAAAAATGAAATCTTGGGGTTTTCTTGGGAGCTGCAATGTAAAAATGAGAAAGGCTGACCTGGTTTGGTTGAAACAAAAGCATGAGGCCAAAGCACAATCCCTTATCCCTGGTAGGAGCTTAGTATGTACTTGCTGAATGAATGGATGAATGAAAAGAGTCTGTCTTCTCATAATATTCAGACTTAACACTCACAGACAACATCTGTCTATGAAGCAGAAAGACAGGAGTTCAAACCTGTTTCGTTATTTAATGGCTTTTATGACTCTGGGAAATGTGTTCAAATGCTTTAAATCCTCATAGTTTCAGTGTTTTTAAAATCAACACCCTTGATGGAAATGTTCTTTATCTTTGATTATGCTGGTAGTAACACAAGGGGAAGCATTTATCTAAACTCTTCAAACTGGACATTTTAAAAGTTAAATTATACCCTTTTATATGATTTAAAAAGTTTTAAAAAGTTGATTTAAACAAATACCCACAGCATCGAATGGATGTAGAGATTAATAATATCTGTTGAGGGAAAGCCGGGACGGCTCAGCGGGTTGAGCGCTCGCTTTGAGGCCACGAGGACCGGGGATCGAATCCCTGCTC